>JAVQJG010098497.1:0-10500 GCA_036024015.1 Craterocephalus amniculus
CGATGCTAAATAGAGCCCGGTGAAAAAAGTCCACAAAAACTTGTCAATATTCCTCCATACTGCTCGTCCAATGCAGTCCGCGGCTCCTGTGTCGGTAGCGTCCATAATTTACTCGCGACGGCATCTTTTTGTATATTTTTAGAGCCTAAACCATGGCTCAAACCGTTAGCCTGTTTACTTCCTGGATTATGGACGCTACCGACACAGGAGCCGCGGACTGCATTGGACGAGCAGTATGGAGGAATATTGACAAGTTTTTGTGGACTTTTTTCACCGGGCTCTATTTAGCATCGTTGTAGCTGCAGGTAAATAAGATGTAAACTTCCCGATATCTCCGGCTACATGATGAATATCAAGAAAGTGTTCCAACATCTCAATCAACATGAGGGTGAGTAAACAAATGAAGGCACATCATTCTGAGGGCGGAGTATCCCTTTAATGTGGCAGCTGCTGTCAGACCAGATGTTGAACACAATAGTTGTTGTGCTCTTTGCAATTATGTAACAACTACAAATAGAGGGGTCAATAAAGCTGACCTTTTAAATGTAAGCACACAAAAGCTGGTTGACCCTGGATTCTGGGAAGTCAAGGCCTGCCTTGTCTTGTAAGTTGGGATTTTTGATTGTCATGTGTTTAAGTCATTATCTTAACATTTAAACAGAGTTGCGTTTGATTCTAAAGGGAAAGGCACATAAATGTTGCAAATGTTATAAATGAGATCAAAGTGGGCTTTAAGCATTAAGAGTTAAGATGCTCCCTAATCAAAATTAATAAATGCTGGAGGCTTACATAAGGATACTTGAAATAGATGCTCCAAAGACATGGCAGCAATCTGAATTTTATTTTGGTGTTATATAAAATTATTATTTTCACTTTTTACATATCTGAGCCCCCCTGCTTTTTTCCCATTTCTGTGCCCAGGTTGAGAAAATCATCATGACTCTGCGACCAGCCATGAAGCTGCGTCTGCGATTCATCACACACAGCAGCATGACGGACACCTCAACATCAGCTGCTACTGCTGCTGCCGCTGCCTCATCCTCCTCCAGCACCCCTCAGCCTCCTCCCGCCTCACTCTCTTCCTCAAACGCTGCCGGGTCTCCCTCCACCTCACAGCACACACACACACCTATGTAGATGCACTTAAACATGGACTTAAACAGAGTTACAACAAATATTTTGTTTGTCTTTGAGTAGAAGTGATGTTGATGTAACATTTTGTGATTGTTTTGTCCTTTATTAGCATAAACTTTGCCGTATGAGCTGCATGAAGTTGTTGCAAAATAAAAGAAATGTGCACGTCTAGAAAACTACAACACTTTGACAGAATTAAGGGGAATCAGTATTTTTTAAAAAGATCTTTTAAGGGAAGACTTTCATTTAAAAGTATTGAACTATCTGAGAAAATGTAAAATAAGCAGTGCAGTGATTGATTCTGTCAGGAAGGTCTGGAGTGTTTCCTGTTGCTATCATGGTATCTTTTTATGTTTTGTATACATTTTTCTATTGTACATTATTATAACTTTATTAAATACTTGGGTATTAAATGTACCCCCAAAAAACAAAAATAAAATAAATTGTGAACGTTTGTTTGGAGTTTTAATGTCAGTTGTTTTCACAGCAAGTCAAATTATTATTATTAACTTTTATTTTACTTTGAAATTATCATTGTTTTATTCTACAGGTTGATTTTGGACTGTGTAGGAATACCAAACCATCTGGGCAGCTTATCTGCATTCTTCTCTGCATAAAAGCACCTTTTTACAAGGCAAGTTTCATTTGGATTGGGAGAACGCTGGATTAACACTCTGTCACGCACCAAATGCATCATAAAACTTGTTAGCTTGACACCAGATGGAAAGTTAAGCATTAACTCACCCACTCCCCATACCCAGAACTTTTATGGACCTTTACATTTTTTGTTATTTTCCTGAATTATTGCAGGAGTAAAAAACAAACGAGCTCCAAATAAAATACTGCAGCCTTGAGGCCAGGACATATTTTTAATTTTTTTCTTTTGCCATTTTACTCTTCATTTTAAATGGCTTTGTGATGGGAGAATTATAAGCTTTGATTCTTCAGTGTCATTCTCGTTTAGTACTTTTGATTATAAATGGAAACAAACTTGTGGCAGCTGCCACTGCGGCATTAAGAATTCAATTTACAGCCAAAACCCCTTCAAATGATTGTTGCTGGTTTAACGTGTTAACTGTTGGGCCTCTGATCATTTCTAAGGGGGGTTCTTTAAGGTCTTTTTTTTGTTTTTTTTCTCAGTTGGTCTAAATTCTTGGTCATGGGGATTAATTGGTTATACAGGTCTTAAGAATTTCATTACTGTCGGGGAAACTGAAACCTTAGTTACAGCACCAAAAGCATACAACCTTGCCAGCTATGCTGTCATGGGAAACGAAACAAATCTTTCAAAAGATAGAAATAAAAAAGTCCTCCCTGTTGGGAGAAGGCAGGTTAGACCTACTTGAGAAATGGGAAATGGGAAGAGATCAAAAGACATTTCTGTAAATGTGCAGCATCCCCAGAGCCTCCATTGTCCCTATTGTCCTATCATCACCTGTCCTTATCTGGCTGGGAGCCTGTTGTCATGGAAACCTTGAATGTAAAGCAGGGATGCTGGTTCTCAGTTGTGTGCATGCTTTCCAATTTGGATGTGGACTTTTGTTTCGTCTCACTAAAGATTGGCTCAGTAAAACAAAGAAGTCTTGGACAGACCGAGCAACTCTGATCCTTAATGAACAAACAGACATTTCTTAGCTAAAATACGTCTTTTTCTATAGTTTTGATTCTTCGATATTTTAGGTCAGAATCATGTATTCATTCTTTGCACATTATATAACCAGTGGGAGCCATCGATGGACAGAGTCCAGTCTTATGCCCAAGAAATATCCAAAGTAAGTTGGTTTTCCCCTGGCAGCTGCATTTCTATGCTTTTTGTCTCTATAATCTCAACCCTGCAGGAAACGATCAGTTAATCTGATAACTACCAGTGACTGATGTTATTCATTACATCTTATTGTAGGATATAATTTATACAAAGTAGATCACATCTTTTGTATCCTATTTAAACTCTCCCCTGAAACATTTTCTCCCTCCTGACATCGGCCCTGAAATTCAATGTCTTATGTAAAAGATAAATAAATAAAACCTCAAAAATAAAACTTTACTCTTTTGTTAGTTGTGTAACTGGTGATCCAGCAGAGCGCGCATTAATATCAGTTTGACCTAATGAATACCCTAATCTCATAAACCTGAATTATTAACTAATTGCATCAAAAATGGAGGAAACTGTAAAGCAAGAGATCCAGAAGAACAGAGTGTTTATGGGAATGTTCGGGTTTTACATTGAGAATAGTGTGGGAATGATCATAATAAGGCTGTTTGTCAACATCAAAACCAGCCTCATACTCTACAACAAATCTGCAGGCTCCACTGCAGGCCGCCACTTATCAGGGCCCAACTGTGGAAGAGGAGGAACCAGATATTGTGTGCAGATATTTCTGCACACAAAGATACAAAAGTCTGTCTATCCATCTATCTATCTATCTATCTATCTATCTATCTGAGCTGAAAATGCAAATAGATAAAAACTTGCATTTTTCCTACTGGAACAAGTTTTAACATAATTATGGTAAAATCATGTTTTGATTCCCCCAGAAGTTGTAGTTGCTACTGGCAACAGGCAACATGACGATAAATTTAAAGTTGTAGTTTGTTTTGGTTCAAATAAAAACAACAATGAATAGAATATGAAGAAGCAGTGACTGTGTCCACACTGTTCCCTACATAGGTCCTTATATAGAGGTCACGACATTTCTGTCCGAATGTCGAGAGAGAAAAAAGTAGTGCGCTCAAAATTACCTACGATGCATCTTGAAAAGTGGTTTACACTGTAAACCCAAATAAGTTTAATCTACTTAAAAAAACTAAGGTAACTCGTTGCCTTAAATTTTTTAAGTCATGAAGCATTCGTTGAATAAGTGTAGTGCACTATGTTCATTGTACTTGAGGGCGTATTAGATTAAAATTAAAGATTTAAGTTGAATTTTCTAATCACAGAGTTACAGTAACTAAATTTACTGAGTTATGATGAATTTCTTGAACACAGCTTGTTAAGCAAGCATTACTTTTCTCAACTAGATCAGTTTGATTTTATTGGATGTTCATGAGGAACTTGTTTAGATTAATTCCACATGTGTTAGAAGCGATGCTTCAGGAAATGTTTAATTTCAAGTTCATCTTTCTTAAAGTAATTAATGAACTCAAAATGTGACTTGTTTTGCAACAAGACATGAGGACTTGTGGACTTTTTTCACTGGTCTCTATTTCAAATCGTTGTAGCCGCAGGGAAGCAAGATATAAACCTCCCGATATCTCCGGCTACATGATGAATATCAAGAAAGTGTTCCAACGTGTCAATCAGCATGAGGGTGAGTAAATAAAGGAAGGCACATCATTCTGAGGGAGGAGTATCCCTTTAAAGCAGAACTTTGCAACTCTAGCTTGGAGCTCCCCCTACTGGTTTCATTTGACAGCTTACTGTCGTAAAGTTTATACATGCCCCCGTACACCCCAGTAGCGCAGACACGTCTACTCTGCACCTCTCTTCTCTATTCTGATCCCTGAATATGTTTATAAGCCTCTACTAGCTTGTTGGTGCTACTGTACGTCGCTCTGTTGGTAGCAGAAGTGTCCTGTCTGTTCTGCAGCGGCTGTTTTACCCGCGATTTGCGGGTAAATATTCCACGGATTAAATGTTTTCAGGTGCGGGCGGATCGCAGGTAAGAATATGAATTTTATTTCATTTTTGTAGACGTGACTGGTGTCTTAGCCTACTGAGGCTGTTCGGCACCTGTTAGCTCGGTGTGTCGCTTCTACCCGGCACCCAGCACAGTGAGGGAGAGTTTTCCTGTTGCTGCCTATGTGACTGAGGAACAGACATCACGGCTGAAAAAAGGGAAAATAAATGTTACCTTATTTATGCGGGACTCATAAAGTCTGAAACAACAGGTTTCTTCCTCGGCCCAGTTTGTTTTTAATCCATTACGCCGCTGGTTGGTAACACGTCTGTGTTGGCCAGCTAACCCGGCTCCAGCCCCTGACGCCAGCTACATGAACTGATTCCTCACTCTGGTCCGGCAGAGTCGGTGTCTGGCTGTGTACAGCGAGAGGAGGACTTATTAAACAAATCTGTCACATCTGATGCATTACCTTTTAAACCGCCATATAATTTAAAAGAAAACTGAATGTCACCCTAAAGTTGCTTTGTTCTGAGGGCAAGAGAAGTTTTAATTTTCCTCTTTAGTAATGCAATGAGCAATTTCCTTGAAACATGTCTTTATCTTCCAGATTTCAGCTTGACCTCCACCCTTCCTGTTAAACACTGTTAATTACACTTTTAAAAAGTTTTTTATCTCAAAGAATCAATAATTTTCATTTTCAGGGCCAGGCAGTCTCTCAGATGATCTAACAATTGCTGATTGCTAGGACAAGCAAAGAATATTATTATAGTTCAGAAATATGTATCACTTGGATGCTCATTATCTTTATATTTATTAGTCTCATCAGCTCATTTTCTTATAAGAATTTAAGGTAAGATTATTTTTAGGCACTTGAACCTTTCCTCCTTTGTTTTAGGGCTATATCAATCTAATGATAAGCTGCTGCTGACTAAACTAAATCATTTATTTTATGCCTTACAGTTACAGATTGTTGTTTTATTGATGTTTTCATTTACAATCAGTGTTGTCTATGTTCATGCTTCTCATGGGATCAAGGTTCAGTTCCTTGAAAACTTTTTTTATTTTGAAGCGAGAATTAAAGTCTAAAGAAAAGAAATAAAAGTGTCTTTGCAATTTGATAATTTAAAATAGACCATGAATTCTATTACACAAAACTGTGGAATAGATGTGTGAACAGAGGACAATATGTAGATTTGTAGAATTACTCAATCTTTAAGATTATGCAAAACTAAATAATTTCAATCTTGGAACTGTTGGTGAATCTTATTTTGAGACACAGTTAAGACCCCCGCTGTGGGGGTTGTGCACAAAAAGCAGCCCCAAAACCGGCAGCGTATTCAGAAAGAGCATGCCGCATCCTCCCTTCAACCCAACAGATGCTGTTTTTACAGTGTGTGTGTGTGTGTGTGTGTGTGTGTGTGTGTGTGTGTGTGTGTGTGTGTGTTTGCATGTGTTATCAGCTGCTGACCTTTGACCATGCTGGGTCTGCATAGCCCAGAGGTGTTCCACAAGAGGACCGGAGGATTAATGACGATGGTGCATCAGGGACCAGGCACTGCTAATTAGATACATGGAGGAAGAGGAAAGTGTCCTTGTCTGAGCAGCTGGATATCAAATGAAGCTGCAATAAGCTTATTTTCACATGTCTATGTAAGTATTTTCTCTCTCTTTTACTTGGATTTGAAAAGTCCTCTAAAATCCTCTAAAATATTTCTAGCAATTTGACAAGTTGTGATTTTTGCCCTGCAACACTCCTGTGGCCAGTGAAGAGGAGGATTACATTGAGCAAATATAAATTCTTCCTCTTTTTTCACTGTGAAAATTAGGGATAAATGTTGTAGATGGTGTAAATAATTTAATATTGCAAAATTAATTTTCAAAATAAAATTATTGTAAAACTGTACTTGGTAAAAAATTGTTTTATTCAGTTTTGGGTGCTTTATCAATAAAATTGTATTATAAGCCACTGGAATATTTGCTTTGTGGATTAAAAATAGTTTTTCATATATGTGTTTGGTTTTATGCACCGGAAATGAGAAAGAAATCTCCCTGTATCACTTTTTTTAAATGTCTTAATGTGTGATATAGGTGGATTTAAACTGGAGAGGACACTTTTCTACATCAGCTGGTTCAGTGATCTGAACCACTCAAGGACTCTGAACATTTGTGTAAAGTCTTAAAGTGATTACAATCAGCTGAAAATGAGAAAAATGTATGTAAATATATTATTTCCTTACCACAGCTGCAGTGGTGAGACTCCAGTAAAGGAACTTGTGACAACTGTCAATCATCTGTATGTCTGCATGCAAGGATGCTGAAAATCAGAGCTTGAAATCCTTGAACAAAAGGTCAATTGACCAATTACAAAAACAAATGACACTTAATAAAATCCATCTGGCCATTAAGTTCATGTCATGTCATATTGAATTTGCCCGCAGATCTGTACATCAGATCCCAGAAACAAAGCCTAATTTTAAAGGCTGTTTTATTAAATCTTATACATATTAAAAGCGTAGAAGAAGTAAAAGTGGCAGCAGGACAGAATAAAAGCATGTCCATCTCAGCCTCAGCTTGCTTTGTTACTGATAAAAAAGTGAGTGTTTCAGACAGAGTGAACACAGGAAATTGTCTTTGATGCCAGAATGGCAGGTGCGAGGACACAATCTACTGATTTCAATTGATGGGGGGGTTCAGTCGGGTCTGCAGAGGCCTCATGCACACCTTCAGGGCTGACGGGCATTTTTTTGTGTGTTGAATATTGTTATGCACATTTTCTTCAATCTGTATCTGACCTAACGTGGTGTGACGCTGTACCGCTTTCATGTTGGAATCGGTTTCTCAGGAAGACTGACTCAATTTATTCACTTCCTCCTCTTCCTGTCCTTTCCATCTTCTCCATCTTCCCAGCTGCTTCGTTTCACCTGCGCTTCTCTGACTTAGAAGGCTAAAAGGTGACGCTCCATTTCAGTACCAATCTGTGTTCACTCTATTGCACAATGCAGTCGTCTCACTTTTGTGCCCCCCCCCCCCACACTTCCATCATGAAGCTTGTGTGTGCGTACAGGTGGTTGCCGTGCCAACATGTGTGTGTGATCCAGACAGAGAGCAAGAAGAGGTGGCCAGCGGCTCGCCAGCGTCCTGTGAATGAAGCACAGTCTCCTCTGTCCAGCCGTCTTGCCGGTGTCCCCTGGGCTGCTCTGACACACTCCGTCAGCCAGCACTTCACACTCCCACTCCAGGATGCATTTGATCAATGTCTCTCTGTCGGGGGTTTATATATTCTGGACATTTTTTTGTCTTTTTCTGTCTGCGATAAGCTCTGCTACACAGAATAAATAGTTTACCTCAGACAAGATGCTGTTCATCTCTGGACAACATATCCTTCCAAAATGCCTGGTAGAGGAAAAGATCACTCTGTCCGATGAGAGTACAAGTCTACTTATATTTTTAAATCGCTCAATGCAATTGTCCCCGCAGCAGACTGCCATGCTCCATGGTGGCTGCTGGTTGCCTAGGATACAGGGCCCTCCTTATCAGCTTCCAATACTTGTAGGGTGTGAGGTTGCATTTGTAATTAGATGCAACTCATTCCTTATATTTTAAGCTTTCACTCAGGTTTCATTCATAAATACACATACTTACACAGTTATGTAATCCTGCATGTTATCATCTTTATCTCAGCTTGTCTTCTTCTAGGTGCTCCTGATGCTTCTCTGCTTTTTTCTCTCACAAAGGTTGTCGGATGTTTTCAGGTGTAGCACCTGGTTGACTTTTTTTTTCTTTCATTTTTAAAGACAATACTTGTACTTTCAGACAACCCTTACTGGAAATTAAAAGTAATCCAACGTGCACTTTTCCATCTGCCTGTGTGAAGCGTTACATAATATTTGTGCAGTTGTTTAGACTCTAAACTTCCGGACAGATGAGGACAGCTTCACTGTGCTGAAGTGTAATAAGGTGCCACATTTTCTCTATGACAGGAACAGCATTGCCGGGATGGCAAGAGTCAGTTGTCAGATTACTGGCTACCAGTAGTGGAAAAAGTTTTAATGGGGTGGCCAAGTTAAGATGTTTGTGTGGGAAGAACAATCAGTAGATATCACTGATTGGATGTCCAGCAGGATCATTATTAGCTTTGGTTTGAATCAGTGTGTTTAAGCAACCCAGTCTCAATCAAAAACGTGTAATACCTACGTTGGTCCTCAGTGTAAAACGTTACCATTTCACAAAAACGCCTCTGAAATTGTCGTATTACATTTATTTTTCTCATTCATTTCTATTGACATACTTTAGATCACGTGACTGTCAAGTTTTTTCCAGGCATGAATTTAAAACATGGCGGTTATTCCTTCCCATTTCGGGGAAAATTGCAATATTTTAATATAGATTGTGCCTTTAGCTTCATTTTGATGACTTTTCTAGCGACAAATCAACACTTTATTATCAGAGTATCCATTCAGTTTATCTAAAAAATTCTTAGTTTCTTTGTTTCGGCATACATTCTTTCAGATTTCTCAATGATATCTACTGATAGCATATCTAACATCTAATCATGTGACTACAGTTTTTTTCCCCGGAGCTTGAACGTAAAACATGATGGAAATTCCTTCTATCAAATGCTTCGATTAGGGTTTTATTTCATTTTTAATGTAATCTTGTTTGAAAAATGCATCAGGAGTAATAATCTTGTACACAGACGTGACTATGTGACCAAAGGCAGCCAGTTTGATCTGTGACGAGATACCAGTCCCTTAATAGCGTCCATAGCAACGTGCATAGCAACAACATAGAACGCAGTATTCCCACATTTCATTGAGAAATCTGAAAGAATGTATGCCGAAACAAAGAAACTACGAATTTTCTAGATAAACTGAATGGATACTGTGAAAATAAAGTGTAGAATTTTTCGTTAGAAAAGTAATCAAAACGAAGGTAAAGGCTATATTAAAATATTGCAATTTTCCCCGAAACGGGAAGGAAGGTCCGCCATGATTAAATTCATGCCTGGGAAAATCTCAACAGTCACGTGATCTAAAGTATGTCCATAGAAATGAATGAGAAAAATAAATGTGGCAATACTACAGTTTCAGAGGCGTTTTTGTGAAATGGTTACATTTTTACACGGTGGACCAACGTAGGTATTACACGTTTTTGATTGAGACTGGGTTGTTTTAAGACAGGAATTCTTGGGTTTCTGGAAATCCTTGAATGAACCCTCAGACATGTCTTTAAAATGTTGGGTTCATACTTTTATCCCATTCAAACTTTGCACTTTTGTTTAGATGTGATGACTTAAGAAGGGTTGAAACTTGATTGTTTTTTTTGTCTGCTTTTCATTTATTGATTTTTTTAGGTTTTTGAAATAAATCAATAAAATAAAAAAGTGTTATTTAAGATCTGGACTTTGAAATTAAGCTAATTGTCATTAGAAACACAGGCAGGTGTTTTATCTCACGGAGGAAAGAAACGCTTTGAACATGACGGAGTAAACACTCAGACATATGCTCTGTTGAGGATCTGCTTGGAAGTGGACCCAAATGCACGACTCTCAGACCAAAAGAGCAGTTTAGAATGAGCTTTAACATGGGAGATCAGGCAGAGGTTTGACGTGGGGCTGGCCAAGACGTGGTCCAAAGGGCAGGCGAGGTTCGGAGATCCAGGGAGACAATCCAATAAGCTGGCGACGGTACCGGAGGGATCAGGCGGAGGCGGTAAATCCGGAAGGCAGGCAGAGGTCATACACAGG
>JAVQJG010098522.1:0-12041 GCA_036024015.1 Craterocephalus amniculus
AAGCGACTCTCTTTTAAATATATATATATATATATATATATATATATATATAAACTTGTATCATGTAATTTGCATGGGGAAAATATATTGACTGTCAGTCAACTTTTGTTTGAGTAATAGGCATTATATTTACATTTCCAGTCAAAAAGACTGTGATAACTTTTTTAAAAAGAAAAAACAGACTCCTTATGAACTAATATATATCCTAATATGACATGATATGCATAAGAATTGTGCATGGGCAATTACAGCGCCACTTGTCCACTCTTGTCTCATTCTTTCTGGCTTGAAACAGTAATGCCAAGCATCATTGATGAGCATGTTGTTCTAAATCAGAATGATGAGCACGTATTTTGCATTTCCAAAATCGTAAGATTGAAGGTCGGATCCAGTCCTTCATCGTACGGTCTTTTCCCCCACTCTTTCTAATTTTTGCCATGTTTTTCCCACTTATTCCCGGGCATCTTCCCTCTTTGTGAAAGACCCGGCTGGGAAACGACCAGCACGTGTGTGTCAATCGCCCCTAGATCAGTTTGAGTGGTAACCTAGGAAACGGGCTGTGTTGTGTTTACGAGTTATGGAAAAGTACATAGGCCTACTACTGAATCACGTTTTCTTTAATGAGGAGAAATGAGTGGAGGATGAGGTAAGTTCATACAGGGGTTAAAATAAGCCCAAACAAGCAACTAAACTTGGGAAAATAAGCCCAAAAAAACCACATCCCGCGACCGCCGATTTTTACAAGCGACTTTCTAAAAAACAAGCCCAAAGTCACTTATAATAAGCGGACATGGCAACACTGTTAGGCAGCTCCAGTACGTCTGGGACTCACTAGCTCCTTCTACCGGAGAAGCAGAAATACTGCACATCAAGAGCGGCAGTACAACCGATTAGTCAAAGTCAGAACGGTTTTCATTATTTGGTGAAAAAAAAAAATACCGAGGACATGACCTCGGTGTCCTCAATGGTAGTTACAGGCCTGCCTGTGGCTGAAATAGATAGAAATTATCACATTTCCTCTGTTCTTTTTGTACTAAGTATTACATCTATTTTTAATGAAGTAAAGTAAAACCACAAGGAGCAACAGACAAGCAGATGTTTTTTGTGTCACATCTTGCACCGTTGCCATTACTGTGCATCCTAATTACGTCGTATTGGCCAACATGAACATCATTCATACCTGGACTGATGACGTTAAACAGAGGTCCAACATTAGAGGTCTGATAATATGCAGCTTTAGTTTTCAGTCATCCCGAGAGTGGTCACTCCCGGAAGTTCAGCCCATTACCCAACTATGCAGCACTCAGAACTGTTAATCTCTAGAGTTAAATCCCATTCAGAGAGAGTCTGCAATAGTGCCTGTTTAAGTTCATGACAACATAATTAGAAAAAAGACTGAAGTGTGGCTTGTTGCCAGGAGAAAAGCGGATCAATCTGAGAAGACTGGGCTTTTCAACCTTGAAGGGTGTGAAGCCTATATTACTTGTCATGGAAATTATAGACTGTGATGAATTTAAACAGATGTAAATGCGCATTTCCTCTCTCTACCAGATGATATTTTAGCTCTCTCTACCAGATGATATTTTAGCTCCCCACTGCAGTCAGACCTTCTCTTTTGTGTATTACTCTCCTTATAACTTCATGCAGATTGAGAATGACTGTAAAACGGTTGCTCTCCGGACTCTGGGTAGTTGAGAATCTTGTTAAAAATGAGCTCTTAAATTGGTTTTGTTGCAGAAGTGTCAGTGATGTCCTATATCTTCCCCAGTAATTCTAGCTCCATTAGCTCCTTACGTCTATCCTTTTTTCTATTCCCACTTAATTTAATCTGAACAAGGCATTATTGTGTATTCAAGTTTTCTGACTGTGCTAAGACTTCGCTGTGAAAGTTGAAGTCAAACGATCCACGTATGATTTATGAGTTTTACTATTAACGGTCGATTTATGATGAAAGACCTGTTTGGTAAAGCAGCAGGATTTGCTGAATGATCCCATGTTGGCTTTGTCTGGGGTTGGCATGCACATCTGAGACAGATGTGGAGAGTGATGGATTTGTGATACATCAGACAGATGAGCTGTGAAGGTCCACAGTGGGATGAGTAATGTATTAGCTGTACAACGCCCCTGAGAGGCATTCAGCAGCAGGGCTCTAGAGTGGGACCAAAAATTTGTTGAGTGTGACTAACTTTTTTTTTTTGATAGAACCGGTGGGCCTAACATTTCACAGATCTAGGTAGTGGTTGGACTTCGGCTTATTGAATGGAGCTATTCATTAGAGAGCTGTTGACTTCAAAGGGCCATTCAAAAGACTCATTTCAAAAGACCAATGTATTAACCATAAAATTGAGTGTGATGATTGATAAATTAATAATAAATTATATTAATAAAATATATATTAAATCATTATTATATAAATTATAATTTAAGCCACGACATGGGCTGAATTCATGCCACAATAGGTGCATATCAGGCATATGTTGGAATTGTGCATGATGTAGCTGCATCTTGACATATAAAGTAGAAAATTCTGTAAAAGTAACGAAGAAAGTAAACTTTCATGCAAAATAACTTTTAATCTCCTTAAAACCACAAACATAAATGTATAGTCTAGATATAAAGAAAAAAGCATCTCTTTACAGGGACTCAGATTCTAGATTCGATTCAGACGTGTAGGATAATGTTGTACATGGCGGTCTTCGTGAAGGACTCTGTGCATATTCGTTACTAATTCGAGCTCAGAAAAGAATAACAAGGTGATAAAAGGCCAATACACCATGTTGTGTGTTGCTTTTTTTAAATGAAGAGTGTCACACATTAGGCATTACGTGCGGTGAAGAACGACACAGACGAGAATCATAGAAACTGAAATCAATTGTAAAACTTGGAATATGGCCCTTTTTATTTCCACATCGGCCTTTTTATTTCATAATGAAGTTTTCCAGCAGAATGACTTCGTCTGCCAATCAAAGCACGCAAGGCGGAACCAGTTAACTGATTGGCTATTGGCAATATTGAACTGATCGGTAATATTGAACTTTGGATGTTCAAACTGGGATTTTAAGGGTTTAAAAACTGAAAATGAATGAATGTTTGGTACGTTTGGCAGGATAGAAGTTGTTTACTTAATTAATAAAAAAAAAAGTAATATATGATGATTTTATAGCAGGTTTAGTGCACAGACACCTTTGGCTACGAGGATCACAAGTTGTTTCCTCTTCTGTATTGGAACAAAACATTTTTTGTCCAAAAGCAACAAGGAAAGTCTGAAAAGTGAAGCAGATAGCGAGAAAGAGGAGGTTTCACGTGCATGCATGGCTGAGGAATGTTGTCAGTGAGGCCTCGTCTTCTGTGGAACATTGTGACTTGAATTTGGCTTCTGCTGAATAAGCGCTTGTGCGTGAATTTATCAGCAGAGGCCAGAAAAGCAACTGGGCTCGCTGAAAGTTGCACCAACAGACGCTGAGTCAGCACAAATGCTCGTCATGTTTATGCTGACTCAGAACTCAAAACTTCACAAGAAGCAAAGAGTTTGCACGAGGCTGAACGTGAGATTCTGGACTTTCCGCTTGGTTACACCTCAGAAATCGTACGTTTTAGCCCCGGGTACACATTGTATCGGCTGTGGTTGCTTGAGGTAAGACGCCGAACACCTGAGACGGTTACCTGAAGACAGCAGCTTCCTGCAGCAGTCAGAATGAGCGTTCAATGCCGCCATGTGCAGGGGGAACATGCCGTGAACTCCTCGCCTTTAGAGAAAGAGCCAGAAAGGAAAAAGGTCGCTTATTAGGCATTAAGTCGCATCACCGATCGAACTATTCAACAGGCGAACGCGCAGACCTCGTGCAGTCTGCTCCGCTTGTGATGAGCGTGTTGATGAGGAGTTCGTGGCCGAAACGTGCGGCTACGTGAAGCGGAGTGTTGCCATCCTTGTCCACGCTGTCGATTTCTCCGCCTGAGATGAACCGGGGATTTATTAAGATGCTGCGCGGCTCAGAGGAGGACGATGAACGCGATGAAGACTCACCGTTCTGGATGAGGGTCTGCGAGCGAGTGAAGCGCCCGTGAACAGCCGTCATGTGAAGAGGACTCTTTCCGTCACGACTCTGGCGAAGACGGAGGAGAAAAAATAATAATAATAATAATTTTTAAAAAAGTGAAAAATGAAAAACTCTCCACTTTTGGCTCATAAATTTGATTTAAACTTAAAAACAATATTATAAATTATTGTTACCACTATTATATTGTTACTAATAATAATATTTTCATTCATTTATTTAAAAAAAATAAAAATGAAGTGGGCACTTTTTTTTTAAACTTAAAAACAATATTATAAATTATTGTTACCGCTATTATTATCGTTATTAATTATATTTTCATTCATTTATTTTTAAAAAATCCAAATGAAATGGGCATTTTTTTTAAAACTTAAAGACATTATAAATTATTGTTACCACTATTATTATCATTATTAATAATAATATTTTCATTCATTTATAAAAAAAAATCCAAATGAAGTAAGCACTGTTTTTTTATTTACTTATTTTTGTCTTTTCCCTTAAATATGAAATCACACAAACACACACAAAATCCTTAGTGTTGTTACTCTTGCTAATAAAAATGAATAAATAAATAAAAAATAATGATTAAATTTATTCATGCATTACCTATAAAGTATGAAATATTGGCATTTCTAGGCATTCTATAAAATTCCCAGGAAAGTGCCGGTATTAGACATTATACCGGCTTTCTTGTTATCCTGTAGCCAAAAGTTCATTAATAAAAAAAATATTCATAAAAAACTATTATCCAGTAAAGAACATCATCCGGTAATAAATGCTGTTAAAAAAAAAAGCGATATTATCCAGTAATAAATGTCCTCATCAAGGCAAATTTACAGAACAATTCAAGGTGCTTTACAATGAAGAAAAATAGATTGCAGAAGAAGAAAAACAAAAAATTAATACGTTTCCTCTAAATTTTTCCATGCATTGTAGCATGAAATGTTACCATCGGTACGTTTGTTTCTGTAAAGAAAATGTGAGCCGTGTTCACTCTGCAGCCCTGTGTGCAGCATCCTAAGTCAGAACTACAACGTGCCCCCGGCGGTTGTGTTCCCATTAATGCAGGCTTACTCAAAATCACGAATCTTTGTGCTGAAACAGGAATACAATGAAAACCTGTAGCCGTACAATGAGTAACCCTGCATTAATGGAAAAGAAGAAGAGAGACAGAACATTTTTCTTTTTGATACAATTTCATTAGTTCTTGGTACTTTTACACCTTTTTGCTGCTTGAAAAAGGAAAAAATGCAGTAATCTAGCTGAACGTGGGACGATGGCGGCGGCGGCGGCTCACCTGCACGTTGACGTCGGCGCCGTTGTTGACCAGGAACTCCAGGCAGAGCGCTCCGTGCGTGGAGGCGGCGGCAAAGTGCAGCGGGGTGAAGCCTTTGTTGTTAGCCTGGCTGACGTTAGCGCCGTAGTCGATGAGCTCGCTGACGACGGCGTCCTGACCGTTGAAGCAGGCCACGTGGAGCGCCGTGTTCCCGAAGGCGTTGGACTCGTCGATCTGTTAACGGACAGCGAGAGGTCCGGTTAGAATGTGGGCGGGGCCTGGAGTCGGGTCATGTGACTGTGCTTCCTGACCTCCACCGCCAGGTTGAGCAGGTGTTTGACCACGGCGATCTGCCCGCTGGAGGCCGCCGCGTGGAGCGGCGTGTATCCCCGTTTGTCCTTACAGCTGACCTCCGCGCCCTGAGTCACCAGCTGACACGCCACCTCCAGGTGACCTGCGGGGGGGCATCACGTGCGAGGCGTTCAAAGACAGTCAGGGCTGCTGGAAGCATCAGCGTTAATTTAAATTTTTTATTTTTTTATTTTTTGCTTGTTTGTACTGTGAAGTGTCCTTGGGTGTCCTGAAAGGCGCTACCAAATAAAATGTATTATTATTATTATTATTATTATTATTAAAAGATGGGCGCCGAGGTGTTTTTGGGGGGCGTCGGCAATCCATGGTTCATTTGGATGATTGACACTTTTATTGATAAGAAACATGGCCTAAAACACTTTTCTTCTTCTAAATGAAAAAGTTGGACCTTCGTTTGTCGTTCCGTGCTAGCGCAGACTTAAAGCAGAACTTCGCTTTTTTTTAACCTGGGGTCTGTTTTCATCTCTCCTCTCATACATGTGAGTGCTGAGGAAAGGAGCGTTCAAGATCGCTTCGGTATGTAGCCGGGCAGGCAGCTAGCAGCACAGCTAATGGTAAGTATTGGGCAATTCCCTCATTTCGCCCTAAAAATTAGCTTTTTTTTCAACACTGAAGTGCCCTGCTGGTCCCAACAAGTGTCCGACATCGTACTAGAGAGGAGAAATTAATGAAAGTATCTGTATTACCTGCCAATTGCTATGTTTTGGTGTCAGTAGTGGAGTCTCTCACGATGTTTTGATGCGAGTTATCGCGTGATTCCGGGATAATCCCGCGAGATTTGGACACAGACAACAATTAAAAGGCGATCGGCAGGTCATTCAGATACTTTCATTCATTTATCCTCTCTAGTACGATGTTGGACACTTGTTAACACCAGCAGGGCACTTCAGTGTGGAAAAAAAGCACATTTTTATGGCGAAATGAGACTCAGAGCGAATTGCCCGATACTTACCATTAGCTGAGCTGCTAGCTGCCTGCCAGGCTAAATACTGGAGCGATCTTGAACGCTCCTTTCCCCATCACTCACATGTACGAGAGGAAAAATGACAACAGACCCCAGGTTAAAAAAAGCGAATTTTTCCTTTAAGAAAGTCGACCTTTCTACTTTATTCAGCTGGAACATAAGTTTTAACCACAGAACAGCAAAGCTCAGACACACTTCAAGAATCTTTTTATTGTTCTAATCGAGCCTCGTTTGGGTGACAAAGCTTGGTTGAGGCTTTTTCTGCTGCAGCTAATCCTGCTGTTACTTATGATGCACATAGATTGTCTGCAGCAGCAGCAGCAGATCCTGTGGATGGATGTAAATGCAGCTTATCGGGGCCACGTTTATACAGACCTAACCACCGTTCCTCCTACCATCTGCTCCTGGATCAGTTTCTAGCTTCTAGCTGGACACCTCTCTGATCTTAAAGGCTACCAGACCCACAGATTCTCTTTAAAAAGTACCACAATTATCACAGTAACAGTCTGTACAGGAGGAGTCGGGACGTGTAAACTGCTAACAATGAACAATTAGGGGTGCAGTAGGCACCATGGATATCAGAAGGTGGAGAAGCCTTGTTGTGTTCGAGTCTCACCCATGAACGCAGCCCAGTGCAGTGCCCGGCTGTCCTTCTTATCGAAGGCGTTGATGTTCGCTCCTTTAGCCAGCAGGAGGTTCACCATCTGACAAACAGAGGGGGGGGATTAGTGGGGGGGGGTTGTCTCATCTCTTGGCTCAGCTGTTGCATAAACACCGCCAATCTGCCGCTTTGTGTTGTTAATTTTAGATCTGGTTCATTCTGAATGATTCAGACTCTGCTCATAAACCCAGCAGAGCCTCGTAGGTCCTGCAGTACCTCGGTGTGGCCGTTGAGGGCGGCGTGGTGCAGGGCGGTGCGTCCGCCGCGGTCCGACACGTTCACGCTGCTCAGCAGCGGGATGATGACTTCGGCGCATCGCAGCGCGTTGTTGGCCGCAGCGACGTGCAGCGGCGTCTGCCAGTTCTTGTCCCGCGCGTTCACGTCCGCCGAGTGACGGATCAAAACTCGCACGGCCTCCTGAGGACCAGAGTCAGAGTTTTCACCAAAGATGCAGCTGATAAACACCTGGTTTAAAGCAACCAGCCAATCAGCATGCAGGACAACAGGATTCATAGTGATGTAATTTAATAGTTTATTTATCTTTATGAAAACCTGTAGCATTTCATATTACTTTTACTTTTTTCTATTTATTTACCATTTATATATTTGTAAAAAATAAAATAAAAGAAAGAAAAGAAAAAACTTTTATGTATTTTCATATTTTCTATAAACTATTCCCATTTGTGAATTTATAAAAAAAAGTTAAATGTCTTCTTATATTTTAATTAAAATATTCCTATTAATGAATTTCCCCAAAAAAACATATTTTTTAACATTATCTATGATTAATTATTTTTACATTTTTGAATTTTTAAATAAAAGTGCACAGATGCAACACATCAAATTAGAGAAATCGGCCAATCAGCAATCAGGATTAAAAAGCCCTTTTAAATATTTGTCCTTAATTTATTTATAAATAAATTCAGGATTATTTTTTATAAAAATCTTTTTTTTTCTTTTTTTGTCTTCCCATTAATTAATTTATTTTTTAAAAAGGACCTTTTCAAATACACTAAAAAAATATATGTATTTTTGGATATTTCTTACAAATAAAAATTCTTTTAAAACGTTACTTTTACAGGAAAAAAATCTGATCCATGGATTTCCACACATCCAGAGACATCAAAGTCTTGGGTGAAAATCTAGGTGTGACTCTGATTTTGCGTAATCCGATAACAGCCATTATCTGATAAAGGATATCAGATTCTGCTGTTTACATGATCTGAACAATCATATCATGATCAGATTCTGGGTTTACATGTAAACAATGAGAGAAGATCTACCTGGTAAATACAGGTGAACAGTTCTAAAATAACCCTTGAGACCGAGCCTTTTACATTAAATCATGTTACCAGGATAACTGTAGATAAAAATACAGATAGCTTAAGCCACGCAGAGGTTACCAAACCCAGGAAACTGGAAGCAAAGCAAGGCTCCGGCTGAGTGTGTTCAGGTCACACCTTTCCAGCTCAGATATTCCAGCCATGCTGAATTACCAGTTTGGACGACGGCGACTCGAAACCAGAGGTTCGCTGCTGCAGGAGGAAGAAAAGCTCAGACTCATTGTGTGTTTGTGTGTTCGTGTGTGTGTTCACCTCGCTCCGGGATGCCACGGCACGATGCAGGGGGGTGAGCCACATGTTGTCTTTGGCGTTGACCCGGGCGCCTGCAGCATGGAAACACAGAGTCAACATCAGTGTGACACATCAGAGACAAACATGTCACCTTTTAGAGGATTTCCGTTAAAAATAAGATGACTGGATGTTTAACCATCTCCTAAAATGGTTAAATCTTAATTACTTTATTTTAAGAAAAGAATTATCCAAATTCTGCTGCAGCATCACCGAGTTAAAATTGGGTCGAGTCAAATTTCTAATGAGCTTCATCAACTTCCTTTTTATTGATACTCCTGAATTAAATATAAATAGCTACATATATAAATAGATGCAGTTTTCCTTGCTTGAAGTCATGAAGTCATTTCTTGCTAGATGCTTCTTTTATACCCAATCGTGACACCCTCACCATTTACCCCCTGGTGTCTGTTGCTGCAAATCTGCAGAGAACAACTTCTGGTCTTCGTTTACTTTCTTTTCCTAATCAAACTAATTTATTTGATCCACTTATTTCTCTTTTACTCTCATTCATGGATTTATTTTTATATTATTTATCTTCATCTGTTCTTTTTATTCATGTATTTAACTGTACATTATTTCATTTGTCTTTTTTCCCCCTATTTTTTTCCTGCATCCACATTGTTTTTATCTCATTATACCTGAAAATCAATTAAGGCATTAAGGGGTTAAACTACTGACCCAATACTCATCTAGATATTGACTGTATCTTATATAAACTTTTCAGATAAGAGTCTAAGAAGTTTAACTGAGTGTGTTGTAGCAGATCCAAATATTGATTCATATGATTGAAATAATTAAAGATTTATGACTTTGTTGCCGTTTAGAAAACATCCTAACTTTTCTAAAAGTAGCGAGTAATGGCATGAAATTATTCATCTTTAAGTTAAAGATGTCTTTTTAGGTTATGTTATGAAAACGCAATATGAATGGTTTTAATATGCGATTACTTGCATAAAAAAAAAATTATGTTTAAAATCTCAACATCTTGAATTCAGAATGTCTCTTTTCTTTCAGATACTTTGAATATCTTGTACGTGAATTTCTGACTGTCATTAAAAACAAAAGTGACTATTAAAATGAAATAGAATGAAAACTCAGGTTCACCCAGTTGCAAAGTAAGAAAAAATTACAGAGATTCATTACCTCTCATATTTATTAGTTTGTGTTAATTTTTCTGAAATTTCTTCCAGTTCCAGTGAAAATGCTGTTTACAAATGAAAGTTCATTGAACTTCGAAGGGGTGTACCTGCATTATTTTTATAGCATTATCATTATATTTGTTGAAAATCGCCTCGAAGTGACACCACCTCTTAGTGCAATATTATCGTTTATCTTAATAATTTCTGAGATGATTAATCGCACAACATATTTGTTATTGTGACAGGCCGAGACGGAAGCAGCGACATCTTACCAGAGAGGATGAGGAGCTCTGTGATCTCGGCATCGCCCAGGAAGGCTGCTGCATGCAGCGGCGTGCGCTTCTCTGCATCCTGGCGGGGAGGAGCAGCACCACGTTAACAGAAATCATTACAGCCCCGACACTTCAGCACATTTATAGCACATCTGGCTCAGATGTGGCCACTTTGCACCAAACATTTCCATCATGATGGCTTTAACTGTGTGGTGTTATTTCAGTATGAACAGAGCATGAGCAGAACCTCTGAGAAATGTTTCACCACATTGTTGGATCCATGATACCAGTTCTGGAGGACAAAGCGGGTCCAACCTGGTACTAAAGGTGCATCTGATTTTTACTTGTCTTAGTGGTTCTTTCCATTTTTACCTCTCATAGCTGCCTCGTTATGGTTTCACCATTCTTGAAATGCTCCATGAATTGTTACACGACTTCTCAGTGGGCCTCAGACCTGAGGCCCTGTGGCCCACCGGGGGGCCCCTGCACAGCCAGGAAGTGGCTGGTTGTGATATTTTCAGTCTAGTTTCACTCGCTGCTCTGCTTCTAATTCAGTGTTTAAATTCGACGTGGGGATCCATTAAAAACACTGAAAGGAGCCCTGTGTAAACAGAAAAAAACTCTGTTTACATTCACTGTTACTAAGCTAAACATTATGTGCATCATCAGGCCCCAACAAGCACATTCCTCATAGTAAACCAGATGGTATGCACTGGGCGAGTACTGTTCTAGTGCTTATAGGGTGGGCTGGGTCTAAAGGACCTGGAATAAAGTCCAAGCTGAGCAAGGCTCTTTCTTCCCCAACAGATTAATACTTTTTTTCATATATTATTTGTATTATTTTTGTGATTTTATATTCTTTTACATATGTAAATATTTGTATTCATTTTGTGAAGATTTGTATTATTTTTCGTAAATATTTTTATTCTTTTTGTAAATGTTATTTATTATTATTATTTATTTATATTATTTTATTATCATTATTTTATCATAATCATATAAATATTATAATTATTATTATTATTAATAATAATAATAATAATATCAAGTGAAGTTTACACCAGTAAATATTTTAATTTTTTTGTAAATGTATATTATTATTATTATTATCAATAAAAACATAATTTATTATTATTATTAATTATTATTATTAAGTGAAGTTTACACCAGTAAGATGTGAGGGGCTGTGACAGAGCATCTAAGTGACAGAAACGTGTCCATACCATAGACCATTGTTTCTCAAATGGGGGTACACGTACCCCTAGGGGTACTTTGGGACACTCCAAGGGGTACTTGAGAAAATAAAAATCATACAAATATTTTCTGTAAAATTTCTGATAATCCTGTGATATAAATGATATCCTTCTGTAAGTTTATTGTCAGTATTCAGTTGCATTCATTCTGTGTTTAGGAGAGGACATCTATTGTGTTTTCAACACCTTTCCCAGGCATTTAGTTATGAATCACTGATAATATGTTTGTCCTTTTAGAATGACTGAAACTTGAAAGTGTTTCTTTGGGTAAAAATTTGAACAAATTGGGTGCTGTAGTCCAGTCCTGTTTACTTGTTTTCCCAACCAGAAAGCTCTGCACTGGTAAAGGGGTACTTGGCTGAAAAAGAACTACACAGGGGATACATTGCCCAAAAATCTCTGAGAACCACTG
>JAVQJG010098533.1:0-14994 GCA_036024015.1 Craterocephalus amniculus
TATGATTTGGAAATGTTGAAAATAGAAATTATCATTTGCAGTGAGGTGAGGGTGGTTGGGGTATGGACAATTATTGTGCTTTTGTAACTGTGAGGTATCAGCAGTTACTGTGGTTTAGGGCACACATCATTGGTTGTTATTTAAAAAACAGTTTTTCTGCTGTGGCAGGTCATAGGCAAAACAAAACACCCGCTCACAGAGCACAGACGAGGCGGAAGTACACAAGAATGCCACTGCTTATTTGTATAAGTCGGGATCGAGGGAGAGGGAAGTCTGGGTTTCCCTGCTTAGGCTGCTGCCCCCGCAACCCAACCCCAGATAAGCAGAAGAGGACAGCACAGTATGGCTTTATTAGTGCTGGGTAATATGAGAAAATTTGTATCACGATATGGACATTTTTATATCACAGGTTTTTGTTTTTTTGTTTTTTTGGGGGGGGGCGGGGAGGTGGGGATTGGACAAAATATATTTTTGACTACTTTTTAAGGGACATTTAACCAGACTGTCACAAATAAGAATACTTTTTAGTGCTTTCTAAATGTAGAAAGACAAGAGATTAAGCTAAAACAGCCTTCTGGCCAACAGGTCAGCTGTTAACACATGATGGGCCACACTGTCAACCTCTTTCTCTACTTTGGCGTGGCATGCATAATACAAGCGAGGCAACTTAACTAAAGTTTTTGTGACTGGGCATAACATACCTTGGGTCAAAGACTGACAGTCTCTGAAGCTTTCCTTCAGTCTCTGTCTCATTTCGGGGTCTGCAAACTACCTGGTGTGCAGCTTACAGGTGCTACGCAGTGTTCCTCGTTGTGCTCCGGTCTCCAAAGCTTCTCTTTTATGCTGCTAATAACAACTGAAGCAGGAAATGTCCACTAGAAGTCTCATTTTAAAATCTACTTTAGTTGCTGTCTTTTTTTTTTTAAGAACCCTGTAAACACTTAAATCTCTTACAAATCCCAAAATAATATATATATTGCATTATTCTAATACCACAGTTTAACAAACTTATTTTTATATGCGGTACAGTTAAAAACAAGCCACACAGCTTGAGTATAAAGGCAGCATTGTTGCCAGCTGCTGCTCTGCCTGTTGGCTTGTTCGTAAATAATTATGGGATAGAAGCAGCCATAAAGGATACATCTCCAGCAGCCTTTGTTTCAAGCTAAACGAAGTTCGGGTTTGGAGGGTGGACCCTGAGGCTGTAAAGCGAAGATGTAAAGCGTGTCGCAAAGCCTCGTCTAAGTCAGACATAAAGCAGCGGTGGATGTCGCAAAACAACAAGACAGAGTTCTTTTGCAAAAACAAAAGTTCACTTGTTAAAATTCAGTTATTAGCGATATAAACAATAGAAAAGAAGTTGCACGATGGACACTTTTCTATCGTCCCCACGATATTTATCGTCATATCGCCCAGCACAATGCTTAATACGATTCAGGGTCACAGGGAAGCTGCGGTCAGCTCAGCAATTAGTGGGGCAGGATACACCATGGACTGAGCGCCAGTCAACCAACAACTGGGGAGTTTAGAGTTAATTCACAAAGATCGACAATTAACCTGTCATGCAACTAATGTTGAATTTAATTTAGTAATGGCAGCTTTTGATGGTTGTGCTGCATTCTGTGAAAAAAGAAAACCTTGAAGCTTTGGGACTGAGGTGTCTAACTCGTGTTTCAATTGAAAGCGGCTTATGAGACCTGATTTTTCTCAAGTCCAGAGGATTAGGTAAAAATAAATCCAATTAACCTACAAATAAATACATGAAAAAATGTAATAATAAACAAATTGTAAGTCCTCATATTAGCTCATCCCATTGACCTGCAGGAATAAGATTACTAGTTAAGGATTAATGATGAAGCACAGCCAAACAAATGCTGTCTCTCACTTTAACATTCGCTCAAATTTTATGCCTTTTCTTCAAGCAGTTTTCCTTTTACATCTCATATGAGTGATTCATCACCTTAGGGCCACACAGCCCCTGATTTTATTAAGAGAGAACACTGAGTCTACCAAGGGATCTTGTTATCAACAAAACCGTAAACTTCGTAAACACCTGGGCTACTTGTGACCTTTGCCCTGAGTTTAAATGGGAAAAGAGCTTCTAAACGTGCTAAGAGTTAACCCCCCTGCTAGCAGGGAAACTGCTAACATTTTCCGTAATTACACTGCTCTTTAGGTCCTACCTTGGTTTCAGAAAATGGCCCCCGGTGGGCGCAAGCATGCAAAAAGTCTGCTCCAGGCATTGATGTTAAATAACACAGAAAAGGGTAGCCAAGCTTTAACAGCTGCTGATGTCAGTAACCAGCTATATGATGACAGAAGACAATTAAAAAGTCTTTCTTGTCTTTTGTTACTTTTCCTGCTGTTCCTGGCAGTTCATTCTGCAGCTACTTGTCCCTGACACCTCACACCCAACTGTCAAATGAATAAGGAAGAAATGTATGGCTATAAACGAGGCAGATGTTTAATGCTTTAACAGTAGACATGCTCACTCTATGCACACACACACACACACACACTGTGTATCCACACACTCCATTACACACACACACACAAAAGTCAAATGCAGTCTAACCTCTTGCAGCCTGCAGACTAGTGACAGACCCAAACTAATCAATGCTACAGCATCTTTGGGGAGTCGCTATACCTCTGTTAAAAAGGTCCAAGCAGTAAAGTTGCTTATGAAATGATAAGATCAGTTAATGTCACATCTTCACCTGGCCTCGCCTTCTAGTCTGCATGGCTCTGTGTGCTCACCGATGGCGCTTTCTCATGCCTTTTCCATCACTGGGTGTACAGTACAGTAGTCTTTAGCTGAAAGCAGTATCAGTGAGGCCCAGCCTGTCGATTTTCTATTGAGCTGGCTTTGCATGTCGCAGGCAGTAAAGACCTCTTGATTGACTCCTGCTTGGATAGCATGTCCAACTGCATACATTAGTAATGTTGAGGGTTCAATAGATGGGTGGCTGGGACAGATTGATACAGGCAGTCGGCGCATTTACCTCAATGCATGGATTCGGAGAAGAAATAAACATAAAAGGGGTGATTGTCAAAGAAAATAAGCTCTTTGGAAAAATTTTTACCTTGAATATATATTTTATATACAATATACATAAAGTATTTGTCATATTTATTTGAGGATTAAGTAACTATAGGATGCTTTACTGCTTATGCACCTTAAATTGCTACCCTGCATCTCACCTATCATGGTTTGTTGCCAAATGGTCTCTTTTTTTTCACTCAATGAAGGAGGCTGTAGTTTCAAGATGACAGTATCTGGCCCTTCATTTATTCACAATAGCTACTTCATTAGAGTAGAGGTCTACAAGAGTAGCCCATGCTCTTTGAGAAAATGACTTTAAGTCTTATGCTTTTGTTCTCATCCTAAAACTTCTGACCCCAAGATATCAGGCAGAAAAGGGTGAATATGTGTACATAATACCAAAAAGTCCCAGAACTAATCGTAATAATGAGGATACTGAAATTGCAAATTCTTGTGCTACAGAAACCTTACATTTGTGTACATGGAAGATATGTTCTTTATGTATATATATGATCTGTTTTGCTATTCCCAGTCATTCAAGTTGTATGTGATGCTTTTTTTGGGCTCAAAAGGACCTGAGTCAAAATATGACAGTTTATTTTACATATCAACTTGTTGCTAAGCAAGAAGTTGACAACATGGATTGAGTTAGAATTTTAACTTGAGCTCATATTGTTACTGCATTCACCAGAATGTCTCATTAGTCTTTGTGACCAAGACATCATAAGACCTGTAGCCTCCATACTCTGGAATAAAAGAGAAATTTGTTCATTTCCTTGAGGTGACATAAAGAATAAAATCCTTTCGACCTGGTTATATAATACACAAATGCAGTGGGGCAGGGTTTTTTCTTCCGGACAGTGCCTGAATTTTAAATATACCATACAGGGATGTTACGGATTTTTCTGCTAATTTACTTTCGGCTCCAGCTTATATCCATTTAGCCTTGTTGAATGTTTTGCATCAGCAAAAAAGTGGAATTTTCTGGAATAACCACACCCATTTCAAATTTCTGACCAATCACACAATAGTTACGAGCACACGAGAAAAAAGTTTAGCTCAGATAATGTGTTGAGTTCAAACTGCAACAACCTCCAAACCACAGCTTTCTTTCCCTTTTCCTTTCAAACACTGCATTTAAATGCAAAGTGCGTTCACACTAAAATTTTAGCTTACATTCAGTTTTCTGAAAGTACCCATATGCTCTCCTAATAATGGCCAAATGAACACTACTCGCACTAAACGGATGCCATATTGCTGACATAGAGGAATGGGAGGGACTTATACCAGCTCAGTAGACTTAGGTTAGTCATTGTTAGCAGTTTTTAGCTGGTTTAGCAGACACAAATAGCGTATACTGTGTTATAAATGATTAACTCATTAGTTTGTGTTAATATAGCGGGTATTTTGGACTAGTTGGAGAATCAGGAATGTATGATATGTTTGAATGATGGTCCACTAGCAGTAAGTGTAAAACGCAAGTGCTCCATTTGGGTCCACAAAAGTGTACACTACAGAAGTAAGTGTCCGGTGTTCACTACGTCCCAGTGCACTTACGTATTGATACACACTCTTGGTGAAAGTTCTCGTAGAAATATGGTCAACCTAAAAATGCTTGTTGCCACTCTGTTTTGTTCTAATGTGGAAGTTGTCCTGCGTTTACCAACAGATGAGCAGGTTTTCTTGTTTGTTGTTTATCTTGCCTTCTTCAGTTATTCTTCATGTAGCACCACCTCTGGCAAAGATGGAAATTCTTCACTCAAAAAGTCTGGTTCTTTAAACTTAGCAACACGAAAGCAGACTGAGACCGAAAGAATGTTGCACTGCAGTCCCCAGTCATACCGATTCGAGAGGACAATGACTTGTGAATACCCCCCTATTTGGTATCACCAGACACTCCTCGTCTCACAAAAACAATAATTAAAATCATCACAGAGCCTTTTATTTAGAAGATTGTTACCATATTCCAGCAGCTTTGTGTGCCTGACTCAGTTTTATTGGCAGCCCAAGCATATCATTTCCAATATTTCCTCTTGGACTGAGAAACGCAGACTTGCTGTGCAGCTTTCCAAATTGTAATGAATGTTGTTTCCTGGACCTGCGCTTTCTGGCCCCAAATCACTTCTTACAACGTTTGTGTTGGAAGTGGTTAGTGTCAATGTTTTTTCTGAACATCTCTGTAATTTAATTGGCTCTTTGTGATGATGTTAACCAATGATTTAATGTGTAAAGAAGGAATGGCTGCCATCATTTCACCTCACACTTTCCACCTTTCTGCAATGCCTGCTTTCAAGTTTAGAGAAGGACTGATTTTAATTGGGGGATGGTTGGGGGGGTGAGGTCCATCCCTGGAGAGCTGCTGCTGAGATTTCACTCCACCTCTCCCCACAATGCACTGCAGCCCAGGTGGGGGGAAATAAGTATAGAAAGCAATTAGCAGGTAACGCGTTAGCAGGCAGGTTGAATTATTTTACGCCACTGCAGACAATAACGCAAAAGGAAAAATGCAGAAGGTTCATATCACTGCAGAGGTTTGTGTGTGTTTCTTTCTGGGAAGATTAGAGCGGACAAACAAACTTTCTCTGAGCAATTAATCGTGACACTGAGAACAAGTTACCCATGCACATACCTTTTAAACCTTTTTCCCCGCCACTCCTCCGTTTCTACTTCATTTTCATCACGCATAATTGAAGCCGTGTTGTTTTCTGAACCGGCTGCCCCTCAATACTTCCCACCCTCGCTCTGCCTGCCTCCCATGTAACCCCGCAGTGAGTTTTACAGACACCTAATGCAGACACATGCTAAAAAAAGTGCTTATTAACGGAACGTTTGACCCAATTGGCTTGAGTATGAGAACACCTGGGCGTTATATTGAAATTTAATAGCTTCACTTAGTTAACTCACTTAAGGACCATGTTGAGTTTAGTCGGCTCAATTTGTTAGGATCAGCAGCTTTGCACATCAGGGATGTTGTAGGCTTGGATTGAGGATAATTACAATTAATTAGAGGCTTACTTGGCTTTCATGCATCTCTGAGCAAAATGGAGCGATAGATGGGAATGAAGTTGGCTGAATGAAATTATTTTCATTGGCAATTTCAGATCCTCTTAGCTTTGCTGCTGTCTCGTGTGATGTAAATTAATTTTAAACAGGTGTTCAGACTTCTTCTTTTGATGGATAAGACGGATCTCTGGACCATCCTGATTTTATCTTTGTGATGTTTTCACGACTTCACTGAAGTCCCCCTGTGTCTTACTGTGTTATTAATATGTCCCTTTCTATACTGTAGTTGATGGTGTATGTCAAAGCTAAATGGGACAAGGACGAGAGCTTCCTGTAAACTTAAAAGAGAAGATTATGTCAAGGCACAGCTTCAAGTGTAGCCAGTGATGTGAACTGGAAAGTGTTTGGAGCCACTGATAGACTTCCTGGATCTTAGCAGTTTTTTCGGCTGGTTAGCCCTTCGTCACGTGACTAAAACCAAATTTATTAAAAGTTTGTGTTGGACCTACTTGTTCTTTCGGAACTGCCTTAAATCATTGTGGCTCAGGCTAGGTTGACATTGTAGTTAAGTGCGACTTTTCACATTAAATCTGACATTTCCGATTCTGCTCTGGTGAAAGTGGAGCCTGGCTATATAATCATGTTTAGAGGAAGTTCTGCTTAAAATAAATCTTCAAATATGTTTACTGTGTTGTTTTCTTGTGTTGAGAAAACAAAGCAATCACTTTAAATATCCGAATTCCCAGTCTCCTCCTTCCATTCATTAATCGAGCAGAAATTTGTCAGTTCCTTGTGGGCATAATTAAAAATTGATAAACTTCCTACCTGAAGTATGCACTCTGCTCTAGATTGAAACAGTGTCGAAGCAGCAAACAAACCGCCATGTGATTTTAAAGAGGCAGGCATCACAGCGCTTCAGGCACGCCGTGTGGGCGCCTGGTGGAAACACTAAGCCTGACTAGAGTTGGCATGATCAGACTGTGAACAGCCACTCTGCGACGCGTTCGGTGGAACGGAGGAGTTAGGGCTGAATGATCCGTTGCTTTTACATTTAAATTGCAGTTTAAATCACAGCAATTGGCAAATTGCAAGGACTGTGATTAATTCTCATGTATCACAGCTCCACTTCTGGGTTTCAAACCTCCAGCATCATGGCTTCATTCGCATTTTAGACTTTTCTCATTCGAGTGTCTTCATTTATTCTTCTCTCATTTCCTCTTCTCATTTATACGTATCTTAAGAAATTTCACATGTTCCTTTTACCATAACTCCAAGTATTCAACCAGACCTTTTCAGAGATAAGCTCATTTTATTATGGACATGCTATTTTTGAACAAAGGCCTAAAGAGGATTAAACATTTCTTTTCCAAAACCATGGAAAATTGTGAAACAGTGCAGTTTAAGATGCATCTGAAACATCCTGTAGTCAACATAAATAGTGCCTGAAATTTACCTGAAAACCAGTTTTGTGTTGCATTCTTTTTGTTTGTTGTTGATGACATAGCCAATCTGAAGGCAAAAACATCGTCTCCACCCCAGTGTCAGTCAGAATCTCATTACTGCAGAGGTCATATACAAACTGCCCCAGGTAAGTTAAGTCTCAGCGGGCTGCACTGCTCCAGCAGCACGAAGAAATAACAAGTTTTTACCCACCAATATCGTCTGTCACCCCCACATTTCAAGGAGAACTTTAGACCCTTGTATGATATAAAAATGTTTCCTGCTCAGACAAAATGAATCAAAACTTTTTTTTATTATTATTATCATCATTATTATTATTATTACTATTATTATTTTTCTGCCAGAGAAGCAATTTGAGCAAGCAGCCTTGTGGGTGATTTTCTGCATACATATTGAGACCTTTAACTCAGCGGTGGCTGGCACCCTCGGTAATGCCTGGAGCAATATCACTTTGAGAGCGCCGCACACAAACAAAGACACCTTAGTGGCATGAATATTCAATTATCTGAGTTGCTGGAGCGGAGTCTAAAAAGGCAAACTTATTGGCGACGTGGGGAGCGTGATGCGAACACAGTCGGAGGGTCAAGGGAAGATGTACCGGTGTGAAGAGATGGAGACACGGCATTGGAAACCCCGGAGGAAACCTGCCATTGAAATGCTGTTAAATACTCATTTGTGAAGATGATGTTGCGGGTGCAGCAGTGAGGCATCCTCCCCTGATTGGAGGCTCAGCCGTGCTGGTGGGTGTCAGACCCCCCGGGCTTCCCTGGCGGGCTCCATCATTGTGCCGACGGCAATATCATTTCTGGACGCTGATTAAAATGTTGCCGATGTTGAAAGTAGCTGAAGGTTAAACCACAAAGGGCCCATGTGAAGTTGTTTCACACACACATGTACACACACAGGGAGTAAAAACCTGATTGAAAGCACGCTGATGGGGCCGTATGGGAACCGACTCTGATCTAGCATTGGCTTTTATCTTGACGAGTGCTTACTCAACCTGGGCTCAACCCTAATTTTTTCGCAATTAGTCCCACCACATCCCAGTGTTTAACATCCACTCGCTGGCCACTTTATGAGGTACACCTGCTCAATTTCTATCTGCAACGCTACACATTTAGTCATGTAAACATGGTCTCAAGTTCAAATTGAACATCAGAATGATGAAAAAAAAAGGGATTTAACTGACTTTTGACATGGTTGTTGGTGAGTATTTCAACCATCACTAGCATTTACAGAGAATGGTCTGAAGAAGGAAAAATATTTAGTGTTTAGACAAATGTGCAGCTCATTCATTTCAGAGGCCAACGGACACTGGGCAGACTGGTTGAAGAAAACAGGAACTTAAATAATCACTGGTTCCAACCAACATTGGCAGATTCGCCTCTGTGAATGTAGAACATCTCCAGCAGCAGAAGACCACACCGGGGGCCCCTCCTGTCAGCTGAGAACAGGAACCTGAGGCTTCAATTCACACAGACTCACCAGCGCTGGAATATACAAGATAGAGAAACATTGTCTGGTCTTAGAGTCTCAATTCTAAGCCGCTGATCTGAATGTGGGGCTGAAATAAAGATGGATCCATGATGTATCCACTGGTCTTCTATCCACCGTTCAGCTTGCCAGTTTTGAAAAGGTATGGAGGATATTTTCTTGGTACGCTTTGGGCCCCTTAGTACCAACATGTCCTGGTCTAACCAGCACAGTCTACCTTAATATCCTTGCTGACCATCTCCATCCCTTTCTGAGCCCAGTGGAGCATCTTCTGATGCTGCTTCCAGCAGGATGATGCTCCATGTCACACAGCTCAGATCATCTCCAACATGACAGTGATTCCACTGGACTCCAACGGCCCCCACAGCTACCACATCTCCACCCAGTATTTCACCTTTGAGATGTGGTGAACTGGGAGATTCTCATCATGGATGTGCAGCAGCTGTGTGATGCTGTCTTGTCAATATGGTGCAAAATCTCAAAGGAATGTTTCCAACGTCTTGTTGGATCTATAGCATGAAGAATTAACAGTTCTGTAGGCATGAGGGAGTCCATCCCGGTTGTAGGGAAGCATGTTCTTCTTGCTGTGGCTCAAATTCATTTCAACTAACTATTAAAGCAAATATCCAGAAAAGCTCATTTTTGGTGTGACTAGACATAAATCACTAAATGTCCCTGGAACCAGTTAAATTAAACGGCTCTGTCTGTATTCATCTGTTTTCCATTCGTGTAACTTTGATATTATTGTTATGGATTGTTGAAGGATTTTGGAAGCTGTGCAGAGTAAGCAGTAACATTAGAAGTGTTGCACACAGCCTCATACCCATTATATTTGCATCGTTCTGCCTGTACTGGGCAGCTCTAGGATAGATTGTATGTCATCACATTTGAAGCCTTTCAGCTGCACCATCAGATCCAGTTAAGGTCAAACTTTTAAAGCTGAAACTTCAGTTCCAAATTAAAGACACTTTATTAGATTGCTTTGGTTCAGAGGGCAGAAACATCAAAGCCTGATTGCAGATTACATCTACTTCCTTGATGAGAGGTTAAAGAAGACCTGTTTGTTGGGTAATAAAACTTTACACCTATCTCAGTGATCTGATGCCGATTGAGTTGATTCATCTTCAGAGCAAATGTGTGTCCCTCAGCACAGTCCAATCCACTCACTGACCATAAGCTGGTTGTAAACCGGCAAAAAGAAGAGGGGTGGAAACAATAATAACCTGCCAGTGGACTGAGGAGAAAGTGAACAGAAGCTCTGGAGAAAGTAATGCTCTGTTCACCCTGCAGGCAAAAGACCCACTTCTGATCTTTTTTAGTGCAGTCTGAACAGCACAGATCCAACCCAGGCCCCTTTCACATGGTGCTAAAGGTGCATTCCAGTCTCTTACGTAATTCAGAGCACCTGGTGACGTGTCCTGCACAAAAGCGTCTCAGAGAATCAGTGCTTCATAGTGAACCTGAAGAGCCGGCTCCCACTTTTTCCTTTGCTAAAAGGAAGTATTACACCCCTGATTGCAGACACGAGCAAGTCATTTGATATGTTAACTCCCATTTAATACCTTTTTGTTGATTTTGATAGTTTTTGAGCTGTGGTCAGCATGTGAAACTGGGCTACAGTTTTTTATGGTCCTTATTCTTACTGGAAGTCCCAAATCATCAAAGCATAACATGTACTTAGGATTAGATATCGGGGAGTAATACAAGAAAACAAATGGGGAGGAGAAAGAAAACACTCTGACGTAACTTAATCACAGCATCAGGGACGGTTACTGGAAGTAGAGAGGAAAATATAATAAAATCTCCTTTATTGTCATTGCATAGGATACAATGACATGTTGAGGACTTTTTATATTTAAATATATTGAGATGCAATATATTACAAGGAATATAGTCATGTCACCGAGTTAATTTGATAAATTAGTGTAATAAAAAGATCATTCTTACATGAAACCATTTTTTAAAAGAGTATTTTCTCTTCAACCATTTTGTGTGAAAATGTTTCAGCTTTCATTCTGTTGTCTCCTGCAGCCCAGAAATTCTTCGTATTTCTCTGAATACGTCATGCAGCACGAGGCTAATAAGTTCATCTAACCGATAGATGCTCTCTTACACTCATGTAGACGCAGTAGAAAAAGAAGCAGCTGAGCTTTTTGTTAAATGGAGACTCTGGTGAGCAGGATGTGATGGAGGATTTAGTGTACCTTGAGGGAGTCCGTCTTTCCCAAACTGAAAATATGCCTCTGAGATCTCATCTCATATTAATTTGTCACAGAGAAGGTGGTGGTGCTGTTGCTCCGCGCTGCCCTCCAGCTAACTCCCGTCTATTCATCGTCCTGCGGAGCTACAAGCCTTTAAATGCCTTCATTCTGCAAGTGCTTGTTCCACAATTTAACTTCAGCTTGTTTTTCTCAGCCTGCCTCTCACATTTCTCACATCATCCTTCGCCCATTGGCTGTGACCGTGCCACAATTATCCATCCTCCTGTGGGACAATTAAAACTGAGCTCCCTCCCCGAGAGGAAGGGATCGAGGAAATAATGATGTTAGATTTGTTTGCGCAGTCGACTGTCTCCTTTGAACCGGCACCTCTTGAAGTAGCTGCCGTGTGTTCCGCTGCCACCTCTTGTCAAGGACGCTCTGCCTTTGGGCGACGCCGTCCAACAAAATAAATAAGCTGTCTGCGTTTCACTCGGCGGTTGGAAAAATTCACCCGTGTTGATGTTGGTCGTCCTCTTTCATCCCCGTCCTGAATAACCCCCTCCTCCCCACTCTCCTTCTGTGACAGGTGCAAGTGCAATCTTCATGCCAACAGCTGCGTGTATGACAAAGAGAAGCTGAGCTGCGAGTGCGAGCACAACACCACGGGGCCCGACTGTGGCCGCTGCAAGAGGAACTACCAAGGGCGAGCGTGGAGTGCCGGCTCCTACCTGCCCATCCCCAAGGGCACAGCTAATATCTGTGAGTACAAAAGGCACCCATGAACACGTGCACACACACACACACACACACACACACACCGTCAGCATGGTGACTGATTAAAAGGATGGGCGACATGGCGGTGCGGGAATTAGTAAAGTTTTAACAGACAAGTGATGAAAGGCAGATTCCAATTAGGAAAGTCGAGTGTGTCATCTTGGAGGTTTCTAACAGGGCGATACGGTGCAGCAGTGTTAAAAAATCACAATGAGTTGTTATTACAAGATTTTCCACCGAATTAGAGACAGTCAAGCACATATGACTTGTTTCTTAAGATTTTAAAAGGAAAACAACTTCTCCAACTACTCAAAATTAGTTTTGTAAGGCATGATAGGCGAGGCACATTTTCCGTATAACAGTTTCAGTTCAGGACTATTCAAAGTGTTTTACACAAACCGTTAAGCATTACGGATACTGCAAAAAAGTATAAAATCATTAAAGTAAAAGGCCTAGAATCATAAAAAAATTAGATAGGTGCAGGTACAAAAAGCGAGCCCCCCTCTGCTTTGGTTTTAGTTTCATTTTGTATATTTCTTTCCTTTACAAAACACCCGCAGCATGAAGTCTGTGCTTTAGCTGAAAAGACCGCCTGTGTTCACGACTCATTTAGTTCCCTCTTCTTCTCTGTATTCAACCAGGAAAGTGACATGTAGACCTCATGAATACCTCGGTGAAGCTTCCGGCTCGGAGTCACTAATGGTGGATGTGGCCTCTTTTTTATTTTATACCATCTACAGAAAAATCTGGACAGAAAAGTCAGTTTATGAGATGTTCTTCAGAAATAAAGTTGTTGTTGTTACTCTTATGGCACATCACTGAAAAGGAGTGGCAATTACTGCAAATTTGCATCTGTATTAATTCTGCCAATTGCTTGTGTTTAGATGACGTCACATCCATCTTAGTAGTTCTGGATAACATGAAGTCGTGGTCTACTTACTTCATTGTAGACCAGCAACATGTGGGATGAAAGTGTTCTTGATTGTTGGAAATATAGCTGATATTTGCATTGTTTTAGGCTGTTGTAATTTTTTAAATCATGGAGCTAGTCGAGGATTTTATGGAATGATGTCAAAAAGCGCTGAGTCAGAGCATGGCAGTTTCCTGTGATCATTCGGTAAATGTTTGTCAGGGAGCTTTCATGTTAGCTGCAGCACAGCAGCAGCTAACATGAAAGCTCGTGGGAGGATAAAAGTGTTGCTGCTTTCTTGTTTTACTCCCCAAAATTCTGTTTGCTAGCAAGAAATCAGCAATGTGAGCTACTTTTTTATTCACCTAAGCCAAGGCGGAGGTTTTGTATTCTGTGGCGTTTGTCTTTCTACCTGTTAGCAACTAACTCAGTTTCATTTTCAGGAAATCTCAGAAGCCAAATAAGGAACAAGTGAAATGATTCTGGGAATTATAACTGCTCTCTGAGTGCTCCTAGTTTTAATATGAGCTAATGTTTTTGCTTCATTTACTACCATATCCAGCGACCTTTATGATGAAGATGATACACACTGAGCTGCTCTGATTGGACCATCGCAATGATAAATTTTACTGTGCAATTAATTGTCTCAGAAATTATTATGATAAACGATAATATTGCCCAAAGCGACATTGTTGTCATTTTGAGACCATTTTCAACTAACATAATGGTAATAGCAATATAATACAGCAACCCTTTCAAAGATCAATAAACCTTCATTTCTCAAATAGAAAAACATGTTCACTGGAACTGAAATTTAATTTCACAAAAACAATAAATAGAATGGACTCCCTGTCAATTATAATGAATTAACACCAAACAACCTAAAACAAAAAATATGATAATTAAGTCTCTTTAAACCAAACTGCCCTTCAGAAAGTATTAAACATGCGTCTCTGACAGATAAAACCAGCATAACTGCCTGTTAGTGCCTTCTATAAACAAAAGTAGTGTGAGTTTGTTTACATCATACGCGTTTGGCAACAACACTATGAAAACAGCCAATTCCTTTAATTACAGGAGCAGAATCAGTTGTGAAAGGTCTTAACCCCAAGTGCATTAGTGAAGTATTTGGACTTCCAAGATTTTCCATGTTTTATCTGCATGGTCTGTAGAAGCTTGTCTCAAGCATCAGATGGTTAGATATGTGGTAACTGAACTTTTTGTAGTAAAGGATTTGCATTTTAACTGTGGTAATGTTCAGACGGCTGTATGGCTCCGGCCCTCAGACCCACCTTCAAAATGCCTCGCATGGTGAATGTCACCCGAACTTCTCTGAACCGTTTCCTCGACAATAGTTAATAAAATATGTGCTGTTCTTTACATACGTTGCATAACGGAGCACAGGGACGTTGTTAACAGAAAAATAAAAGCAAAGAGCGAGTGCTAACGGGATTGTGATTTTCCTGCAGGAGGATGACATTATCTTTCCACCTAAGCAGCAGCATAAAAGGTAAAATATGTCAGGTATCAGAGAGATCACTTGTATAAGCAAACTTTTATGAGTAAGAAAGAATTAAGTACAAAAATAAAAACTGTGTATGTATTCATTGTTTGTGATGTCAGTTTTTTTCCAGAGAATTTACCCTCACAAGAAGTTGAAAAGCAAAGCCTTTACTTACGTAAGAAAAGTGGAATATAGTGTAAGATGATCTCTATTTCCCTTCTGTTGTTTTCCTTCCAAAAAATTATTGCTGTCTATTCTGTATTTTGTTACCCTGGAGAAAAATAACATCTGCTGTTCCTGTGGTGCAAACAAAGCAAGGACACGGTGTCAGAAGGAACTCTGCACATGGAGTAATAACGTCCCTGAAGTGAAGAGCTGGAAGTGGCTGTTATTGCAGTTTATAGGGGTTTCATTCAAATACACTCATTGGCCACTTTGTTACGGACACCGGTTCAGTTGTTTCTTAACACAGATGATTAATCAGCCAATCACATGGCAGCAACTCGCTGCAGTTAGGCACATAAGTGTGTTTGAGACGACTTACTGAGGTTAAGAATGAAGAAGGAAGGAGATTTAAGTGATTTACAAACGACTCGAGTTTACA
>JAVQJG010098548.1:0-22057 GCA_036024015.1 Craterocephalus amniculus
TGTTTCATATTTATATTCATATTTATATTTATGTAGGCACCGTCAAATCACAACAAATTCCTTGTAATGAAAATTACTTGGCAATAAATCTCATTCTGATTCTGATTCTGATTCTGATACTATGCTGGTGTGAATGCCTCCCTAGTTACAATACTATTCTTCTTCTGAGTTTAGTGAACCTCCACAAACCTGTAAGCAATGAAGAATGTGCATAAACCTGTTCAGGACAGACTGCTAAGAGTAAAATGATAAATTTCACAGAACATCATTTATGTAGTACACATTAGGAAAGTTGCTACTGCACAGCCAACAAACCCACTAAAAACACAAAAATTACCACACTGACAAGTCTCAGGTAGACAACAAACATATTACACAATGTCCTAAGAGCATCTGACTGTCAGAAAACTGTGCTGAGACAATCAAGAACAATCTAAACTAGAAATGTCAAGTCTGCATGTCACTTAAAAAAGTAAACAATCCAGTCAAACAATTCTTCTCTTGTCCATTTGAGTTCAAGATAGAAGGTGTGACTAGCTGACATCAGTGTGAAAATGCAGACAGTATGTCTATCAGCGATAGTGTGTCATCCAGTCACTCAATGTACAGACATACATTTTGGCATAAACAAAATATATATCAAACCACCAAAACTCACTCCATTCTAAACAAACACTGGTTGTCACTTATTAGAAAGGTGCAACTCACCATAGCAAGAATTTTAAGGGACTAAAGTCTTTGCTGAAAAATATCTTTATAATAGCCTTTTTATTTGACCCTTTTACGATTAAAACATTGTTTGATGAGCAGACTAACACCTCAGCAGTTCAGTGAAGGTGCATCTATAAGCCTGTATCTTATTTTCCTGACCCTACCTCGGGTCGGAAGCTCCCGCACTATTTCTGCGGATGTGACTTCGAGCGTGTTAATGTGAAATGGTTTCAGTTAGCTCACGCTATTGCTGAAGGTAGTTAACAAACAATTGCAAGCATAATCAAGATGGATTAAAAGTAAATGTAAATGAAAAAAGTAAATGTTGCAAAAGTTTGGCTTTATTGACCGTAGAATAATTTGCTGGAGTGTTATAACGACGGGATGTAAGCTGTTGAAAGTGCTGTTTTCCAGTGAATGCTGCACTAACCCAGCAGGACCTTGTAAGAAATATGGCTTTCCTGGTAATATTATCAGTTATTTATTACTAGAATTAGGCCTATGTTTAAAGGACTTAATTAGCTTTTATCTATCAAACAGTCTTTCCACTACCTTTCGTTTTGTGTCATGCACAACCATGGAGGCTGCAGTGCTGCTAGGACCCATAGATGGCAGTTGAAAAACTAAGCAGCTACATAGAGTGCCTTTAATATTTCAGCTACACAAGAGCCCATAAGTTAAGCAATAAATCAAAAATGTACTACTGCCAATTCTAATAGTACATTGCATTTGCACTGAATGTGTTGGCTGAAAAGTGGCATACAAGCCATGTGCTGTTTGACAGATTGGTGTAGGACTGAAGTGGGGAATTCTGGGTATGAGTACCAAGCTGCTGCAGCTGATCCAAGAAGCCCACACACTTGAATCTGCTCTGTCAAATAGCCTTGTATAACCAAAGAACCGCATATACCCAACTGTATAAGCAGGAGAATGGAAACAGTGTTAAGGCATTAGATATGGCTTGGGTGCAGGGGGAACCTATTTACAGCAACACATGAAAACAGATCCTCTGAAATGATGAACCAGCAGTTCACCTGACCTTGTGCAGGAAACGCTGCCATATTTTACCCTATGGCTCCATCTACTGGGCATTAGGGCACGGTGTTATTCATGCAGACTACAAGGTGTATTTTATCAAAACAAATAAAATTAGGCAAAAAGTACCTTGTTGCTTGGTTCTAGCTTCAGCGCTTTCCTTAAGGTTTGGATGGCTTCTGTGTATTCACCTTGCAAAGCCAGTACCTTAAGCGAAAGAGCAACATTTAAGGGAAGCTGGCACAGATCAACAGAAAGGAAATGAGAGAAAAAGAGCAGTGTATACTTTGCCCATGCGGAAAAGTGCTTTTATGTTGTCCGGCTGGTGTGTGAGCGCTGAAGCGCACGACTTATAAGCTGCATCGTAGTGGTCCAGTTTCAGCTGAGAAGCAGCCATGTTGTTTAGACACTTCACTTTGACATCCAACAGCTCATTCTCCTCCTCAGGGCTAATGTCAACTGTCCCAGGAAACAACAAAACCAAGCAATAGTACTGTCATGGAACCTTATATGCAGAGAAAAGTGTCTAACAATAACAAAATAATATGAGATTTTCCTTTAGCTTTCTTTGTTAGTCATGTACTCCAAGTGATTTTTACATGTTTAGTATGCTTTCTGGAAAATGATCTTACTGCACCTCACCTTTAGAGCTAGAGTCTGTTATCTGCAGGGCAATGCTATACGAGTTCACAGCAAAAGCATAGTCCCCACGCTGGTAGTGCACATTGCCCCTCTCCCTCTTATGGATGGCCAGGGCAATCTTTTCTGCAGGCGGTAGTAGCTCCAGGTCTGGAGCGTCAGTAGCTTCCAACAGTTCCACTTCTAAGGACAGCTCAGCATTTGGAGGTATGACAGGTTCAGAACTGTGAAGGAAAGAAAAGATGTAGGATCAGGGACTGAAGTATTCCAGGACAATTATTATTGGAACCTTTTAAGAACTGGTCGTACATGTTTTAAGAACCATATAATTGTGTCATTATTAATACCGTTCATGGAAGAAGTTAATAAATATTACATGCTTCATTACAATATAACTATACATTTGAGAGGGAAAAATCTGATGGCCAAGTAATAAGGAAACTGGTTCACAGAGCACAAGCCAAGGCTTTAAACCTTTCACAGACTGTTTTGACATTGGTATTTACAATCCAGAATGAACAATACTATTATGGTTAGCAAGCTCACCTCACAGCCACAAGATTCACAGGTAAAGGTTAGTTATTGATTGGAGCTTTTCGGTGAGGATTCTGCACATTTATATTTCTTCTTTTTACATGCATGGGTTCTTTTTGGGTACTGCAACTTCCTTGCACAATCCACAAGTCAATGGCAGCCAGAGAGAGATCACTGAAGCCAAATGCAAGCACGATCACTCATAGTTTGGAGTTTTGTTTTATTATTAACAACAACTTTAGTCAATGGCTTGCATGTAAACATAGGAGGAAGCATCTTTTCAAGGCACAGACAGGCCAACATGCCCATTTACTTAATGTTTTTAAGAAGCCTGCTGTATAGCTGTTCTGGTTGCACATCTTATGAGTTGAGAGTAATGTTTAAAGACAACACGGATAATGCCTGGCACAAATATGTAGCCATGACCTTACACACTGTAGAACATCTTATCTGTTAATAAATCAAATAATTTGGTCAATCTCTAGTTCAACACTGATGGTACAGTATGTGATTTGAACCTGCTCATATTATATTAAAAATTTGTGGAAATAAACACATGGCCTATCATTTTTAAGACTTTCTACATATAACATGCAATGGTTGAAAGTGACATGATCATGACGATTTACTTCTCACTTTTGAACAAATGCACATGTGTATTAATATCACCATTATGTATTTACAAGCTTTGTTACATAAAACACTCTTCTGTTAGGATCATCTATAATCTCAAAAAGCATTTAAATACATTGGAGGAGACTAACGACTTTGCAGGATGACTAGGAGCTTCGTATTTGTTCTCCCTTGCATTTGGTGGGCAGGTGAGGTAATACAATGGATTGGTTTGGTTCGTTTGCAGTAAAAAAGTTTATAATTCTGCCCCCTTCCATTGACATGAGCAGTTTTTACACATAAACAAGCTACAACTTTACAGGCTGAGAGTTTTAAGGTTTTTGAAATGTAAAAAGCTAATTCATGCAAGGACACCGCCTCCAAACACACGCTGGAATAGACCCTGTGAAATTTTAAACCTTTCCCTACCTTCCCCGAGCACCATATGCATATTTTGCATCAGTGTGGATGAGAGCCTTTTCTCCCATTTCCATGAGTTGCACTGTCAGATCCAGAGCCTGAAAGAAGAAAAGTGTTCAGGCAGTGAAGTAGCTGATACTACAATGTGATATGAAATGCTCTCATCATTGTACAGTGAAAGATGCATAGCTGGAATTAAAAATGTGAACATCCTTTGTCACCTGAAAGAAAAACACAATTGTCCAAACACAATAAGTTTGTACCTGGATAACGTCTCCATCTCCCAGAGTAAAAGACAGATTAGACTGCTCATCTACAAGTGTCCCATTCATCAGGTTTGTTTTCATATTAATCTTCACATTTTGTCCTTTCAGAGGCCGACTGTCTCGCCCCTTTCCTACCTCCAAGATTTTTTTCTTCAGCTGGTCATTACCTACAGAAAGACAGGGACATTATCAATCACTCCATGACCTTATCAATCAGGGATTGTGAAGGAAATACATATCAAAACCTTAGTTTGAAATTCCTACACCTTGAAGTCTGTGGATATTGGCTCTGTTTAACATGCAAAATAAAGATTAAAGATTAAGTCCCTGCAAGTACAGAGTATGAACAGATTAATCAGTTTGCTGAAGCGGTGTTCACACCCTTTCATATGTGGTGCAAATATGTGGTAAATAATGGGTTTGTGGGGAATTGTGATATTGTTTTTTTATAATACTCTCACATGTTATGGTAGACTTCTTACAAACCTAATACATCTAGCCATTCATCGACTTGACCAGGTGGGTCTGGATCATCATCTGCAGTTTTCTTTTCGATATAGTCTGTGCCTTTTCCCTTTCCACCACCGGAATCTTCCAGAGGAGGCGGCTCGTCGTCAATGTCTTCTTCATTTAAAACCTCAAAGTCTTCCCCGCTGTCCAGCAGCGAGGTTTGTCCATTCTTCTTAGCAGATGAAGCACCACCATGGCCATCTGAAGCCTCCATAGTCTCCATGTTTTCCGTCATTAGCACATCACTGATTAAAAAAGAACAACTTCAAAATAACTATTGATCATTTTTGACATTTCAAACATTGAATCACTGAATTACAATTCATTAAAAGCCCAAATCATAGCGCAAACTCTCATCCCGTAAAGTCAGTCATACACGATCACCACAACTAACTAGACTGTTTATAAACTATCGAACATTAAGTCAGACATTTGATCATATCATATACTAATTTGTTTACATCTGTATCATAACCTCACCTTTTTATGTCTCTGCTCCAACAGTAAAGCTAGCCTCGCGTTTCCAGAAGTTTCTAACAAGTTATCCTGAAGCGACTAGCATGCTACAGCTAAAGCACTAGCACAGTACAGGAGCATTAGCGGTAATCTAGCTAGGCACGTAGCTAAGCAGCCAGTGAACGTTAAGTCAACATTTTCATCTTGTCTTGCAATGAGCACTACTTTTATCGATTTAGAATAGCGCGAGTACGTCTAAATAATGCGTGAATTAAACGCTTAAATCAAATAAAACTTATTCATACCTCCAAATAGCCTTGTTTTGGTCCTGAAGAGTATCCTCTGCCTACAGATTAGTGGGGAGAAGTCAGGTTCTTGTTGGATACCAGAACAACATATATATGTGTGCGTATTGCGGCGCATTCAATATGAGACTAACTTCGTTGTGGAGGACTTTGCATTTCCTGCTAACCTTGAGCTCCTGCGCGTTCATTGGATGTTTTCATCCATTCCCTACGGGCAACTAGAAAACAGCAGTAAAGTCATAGAGAGAGACTTATTTCCACAAATAAAAAGCAACCAAGTGCCCAACCATTGCCAAATAACGTATAAATCTAAGAAAAAAGAAAAGTCCTACTAAATAAAAACTGGTGTCTTTTCAAAACGGCTGAAAAAAGAATGAGAAGAAGAAAAAAGGTCGTTGTTATGCTACAGCTCTGGCATCCCGGGGTTGATTTAAGGAAATAAATAAAATTACTTTCAGAAGTAAGCAGCCAGTACTGTATAATATGAATAATTTTATGGAAAAATACAGTGTGACAGTCACACATTACAAAGTTATCTAACTGTACATGTTAAAATGTATGCTTACAGCTACACAAAATGAAAATCTGTCATTTCTGTATGTCATCCACTGCTATTTACAGTTAATTAGATTGGCTGAGCATTTTATGAATTTTTTATTTTTTCTTTCCTGGGCTGTTCTATATATTCCTTGAGATATTGTCATGCTAAATGACCTGAGATATATGCCTCAAAACTAGCCTAATTTACCCTAAATGTCTTCATAATTTTCAGATTTTTTCATTCCTGAATCCCAAAAAGATTGATGTCTCAATCATAGTGGTAAAGCAAGTGGACACAAGTCAGGCATGTTCTCGATACACCTGTCATTCTGCCAATAGCCACAGCAAAATGTATACAATTTCTCTTAAAACTAATGTCCTACCACTATGTCTCTGCCAAAACCCATGGCTTTAAGGATACTGTATTTCTGGAAATCTATTTTTTAAAGATAAACACCATTCCGGTTCCTTGACTGGATACAGCAACTCCATTTGTGACAATTAAGACGGGTGTTGCAAATGCTCAACAGAAGAGATTCAAACAACAAGGAAAAATCAAATGACATTTATTATTGATGCATTGTTTCTTTTTTGATAAGCAAATTATCTGTTTTTCTTTCAGTCTAAAGAAACTTTACAATATAAAGAAACATACAAAGAACATCTTTATTACCTACACAAGACACCTAAGTCCCTAAGACAAGATTCTCAACTATCCTACCATGAAATACAAAGCAAACCCAAAAGACAGACTGCTTCATATTGAATACTGCCGTGTCATCAGAGAGGACCATGAATGGTACAGGAGAATCACTTATATTCCCTTCCCTTGAATCCCCAACCCTCCCCAAGTCAATATAACCACCCACCTGACCAGCAAATCTTCCTAATGGTACAGTATTATACATCACAATAGAAGCACAGAGATGGCCAACAATCAATATACACAGAGGACTGAGAGAGGATCAGTGAGAGCTTCAAACTATACAACGCTATTACAGGAGCGAATAGCAAAGGACACAGTTTTCCCCCATAAGTTTTTACTTTTTGATCTATTTTTAATTTAAAATGAAGTATTTGTAAGTTTTTTTTTCCATTTTAAAAGTTTTCTTAAATTGATAAAAATCCTTCATATTAAAAACTGCAATAAGAGGTCACATGTTTTTTTATTTTTGTGAGAAGATGCCCTTTGGAAAACCGACAGTAACATCCGAGTTTGGTAAAAGGAGGCAGGGCAGAGCGAGGACGCCAGTCTCTTTCTGTCCCGTCCTCCTCACCACACAAGTCTTTAGCACACAGTCTTCATTCAGCGTTACTGTAGGCTAATCTGTACATTTAGCCACTTTGCTGTATACTATAAATTTAGCCACATAAGCCAAATGGTTAGTGCATCCTTTCTCTATGAAAAACGTGGATAGTTTTATTTATAATTTACTCTCAGCTGTATTCATTGGTAGTGACTGACATATCAAAATATGTCAATGATATCAAAATGCATTATACAGTATTTACAAAAGAAAAAACAAAACCTAAAAGAAAAAAAAAACAAATGAAAAGGGGATTGGAGGGGGGTTGGGGCGGGGCAGGAGGACAGAAAGGAGGTGTGTGTCACTACATTGAAGAAATACTGTAAAGAGCGATTCCCAGGCCACCGATCGCCAAACCCTGGAGATATCCCTGTCGACGTCTGGGTGCATACTGTTCACATTGATATCAGGAAACTGATAAGTAAATCACCGTCACCCAGTGAGGCTACAATGGTTGCTTAGTTGGTGTTTGTTTGCACACAGCTGTGATGTGAGCGCTGCATTGTGATGCCGTGAGAGATAATTTATCCCTTTTAAAAGAGCAAAAGTAAATGTTGATAAGGCCAAGAGTACAGGACGCACAAAAAGAAAACAAAGGAAACAGCGTAATGTGTAGCTATGCTCTTCTTCCTGTGCAGATTCTACGGGCTTTCATTTCAGTTGAATACATTTAAAACAAATACGACCTGCTGAAAACAAACCCGAAAAAGGAAATGAATCCCTCTTCTTTACACCCATGTGGCTGCGTGTTTATGAACCCCAAGACACATCACTCTGTTCCCATCATCAGCGCCCCCTGAGTCGAGTACCCCATACATCTGGGACTGGCTGACTGGAGTTCCACAGAGACAGCTGTTTAGTCATTTTTGTCTGAGAGTGGATTTATGAGTTTCATGAGTGTGTCATGAGCTCTCCCAGTCCCAAAGGAGGATGCTGGCCAGAGACCAGAATGGATCCTAGGAGGAAAAACGGTGCCATTTGGAGTCATGAAGGGCAATGAACCACATTTCAGGATTCACCGACAACTTGTAAATAACAAATAATAAAACAAGTACAATACAAGCTAAATATGCTGTATTTACAGACAACAAATCCACAGAAGAAACAAGGGGACCCACAAAATGCTCTCAATCTGTTTCAGTTACTAAGTCTGGAGCTGCCTCTGTGCTGATGGTCTTTTTCCAACGTCAGCTGAGGCATTTTCCAGCAGTAAAAGACAGCTGTGGGGATTGCTTAAGACAAAATAGCTAAACATCATCCCTGTGCATCAATAGACACTTTGTACCAGAAGACAGCAACACTCTGAAAACCCTATATTTAACTGCATGGCTAGTTTAATCTGAGATAACAAAACCTCAGCGAAAATCCACTTCAGCACGGGAGGACGGTCAATTATCCCGCTTACGTTTCTTTTGAAAACATTTAGGAGTGTGAGAAGCAAACCGTGAGCTGAGAGGAAGCTGCACGGCGAGGAGTAAGCGAGGTGAGACTGACCGCGAGGAAAACAAAACACAAGCAACAAATAAACTCAAACCATGTAAACAGAAAATCATTGTGCATTTCTCGAGTGTGTGCTTATTCTGTCACTGTTGATGCTACTGCTGAGATAAAATGTGCCCTTTGCAGGAAATCATAACTACATTAGAAGAATAACATCAATTATGAAAATCAGAACAACAATATTATATCATCAGCAACAAAAAAAAAAAAAATGCAAACAGTAAAAACCATTCTTTCCCTAAAATAACATTATCAGTTCATCTTTCTTTTTTCTTTTTTTTTTTAAATCAACCCTGCAACAGAAGCAGAGTTTCAGAATGAGGGAGTTTTCGCCCGTGTGAGTCAACAACTGCTCATCCTCATCGTATGTGATCAGTTTGACGGCGAGGCAGAGCTGAATGAAGAGGGACATCTTATTTGCGTGTGAATCCCGCCCAAGAGTGGCGGGTTTGGGGCAGGTTTGGGCTCTCACTGTCCCCGCTGTCCTCCATAAAGCCCGACGGGTGAGGAGAAGAGAAGAGGAGACGGTTCCTGCTGTTTGGAGGCTGTTTCATGCTCTTACACCCATTTTACAGGCGTTGGGATGCGGGCCCTTGATGGGAATCCTGCTTTCCATGGGAATCCCGAGGGGCTGCGTGGCACGGCACAGCATCCACGGAGAGGAGGGAGGGAGGGAGGGAGGGAAGGAAGGAGGAGGGGAATGCAAGACGCACCGGGGTGGATGAGGAGAGGGAGATTGAGATAAAGGGAGATGAAAAAAAGTAAAATAAAAGGGAAAAAAAATCACACACTCATCGTCATGTTGGGTGAATACTGTAAAAAGAGAAAAGGGAGAAAAGATAAGCCAATACTATATAAATGTTTCGAACCCATCCAGTTTTAGATGTTATCTAAACTAAAAGCCATATCCAGTAAAACAGCCAGCAAACATTACACATTAACACGTATAACTATGTTTCACATGCCAGTAAAACAAGCAAGCAGAGAAGAGTCCAGTCAAAGGAGAAAATGTTCAACATCAAACCAGTGAATCGCTTCATCTCTCCATGCATTAGAGGATTCACGTTGTGTGTGTGTGTGTGTGTGTGGTATTTTCATACATGCATGTGTCTGTGCATGCTGTGTTTCTGAGTTTGAGTTAGGCAGAGCTGGTGTGTGACAGAGAATGACGGAAAGGGCTACATTTAATTTAAAGTTATGGAGAATTGGTGGCTGAACAAGAACAGTTTTAGATGACTGTTGTTCTGTTTCTCTAAACGTGGCTTCATTCCCTTTCCAGATGCTGCACTGTATGTTTGAGGCAGAAATCTAAAGTTCTGCTCCTGCAGGTTTTTGATATTTCCTTGCTTTGGCGTACTTAACTTAAATGAATGGATTCGTTGTGCAGAACTTGACAACAAGCCATTGCATTTTAATGAGGCTTTTTGGTGAAGGAAGCACCTGAAACCTGCAAGGTAGTTGTTCCTGATCTAAAGAAAGTAGAAACTCATCTCAAACCTAAAAATAAAATGCACACAAACCCATAAAATACAACTTAGAAGAAATCCATTTCCATGGTAACAATCACAGATATGTACTGTGTACAAAAATATTTCAGAAACAATATGTTGTTTGTTTTTTACAAACCTTGAGAACCACAAAATAGTACAGTTTCAAATAATTGTTCTATTTATTTAGGATTTATTTAGGGAAAGATGCAAATATTAAGTAGAAAAACTTGGGAGTTGTTTAAAATTGAGTTAGAACTTGTGTACTGAATGTTGCCCTCTACTTTAGATCATTCTTGTCTAAAGATAAACACACTAACACTAACTTGTTGGACAAGGTCGTTTTACTAACTCTATCATCTCTTTACAGATAAGTAGTCTGACTTTCTTATTATTTTGAGTGAGCGACTCATCCGGTACTGACTTTAGAAAATCTCAGACTTCACCTAAAGGAGTGTATTACTCTGTGGACCACGGTGAGGTCATTTTGGTTCAGTGGTCTTTGTGTTTTTCATGTATTTATCAAACGTGGATCAGAGGCAGTGAGACAACACAACCATCCTGAACCACACATGTGGATCAGCTGAGCTGCATCATAGATAGTAAGTCAGCGTCTTCTTACAATCTGGGAAGTCACAGACATATTTTGTCTGGTTTTCTGCAGCCTTGCCAGTATAAACCAGTTAACAGCCGTCCGTACCCAGAAGAAAATATAAATGATTAGGTCAGCTGTAACAGGTCACACCCCATTTCATGACTGAAGATATGTGTCTTTTAAACACCACATATTTAGGTATGTCAGGTGTTAGGGATCATGTTTTTTAACCATTGCCATATCAAACTTTATGTGTATCTGCAGGTCACCGCACTAATAGATTAAGCTCAGTGGAACTGTCTGTTGATCCTTGTGCACTGTTGTTGTGTTTGGGTGATTCTGCAGGTGACCTCACTGACTGAACAGTGTTCACTGTTTTTATGATTCCTGCACTAATGATTAGGATGATCACCCTTGTGCAAGGGATTGTTTCTGCTGAGTAGCTCTGGAAGATACGACCAGTATCTAATGTGTTGGGAAACAATGTGGGCATGGCATTTCTGTCATAATTTCCTGACAACAGGAGAGCTCCATTTTACCCCCATTCTGTCCTCACTCGAAGGGGTTATGAGTGTTTTGTTAGTGGATGGACTGATGTGATCTGTTTTATACGACACTCACACTTTCATTTTGGAATGGGTTTAAAAAGTTGCCCGCCATCTCGCCGTCGTCCCGCGGAGTGCCAGGAGGATTGTTCATGCCTGCCATATTATTTGGAGAATTCTGCAACACCAAGGAAAGAAACCAACAAGAATGAAGAAACCATACTAATGGTACGAGAAATACAGACACCTAAGAAGAAATGTCAGTTTTACCTTTGGCAACCCATCCATGTCACCGGAGCCTGTGAAGAGACAGAATGAAAAATATAAAATCATTGAGATTAGCTCATATGCAGCACCCGACAAGCTCTGGATATTCACTTCAAGTGGAAGCAACCTGTCCTCTCACAAGTTATGGCCTCTAATTAAGCTATTTGTTTTCAGATACAGATGAGCAATAACTTCTCTGGCCTCACTGATCCCGTCTCATACATTTACAGGATCAATTGGGCTCCTCACTGCCCCACTAATCTTTTTTAGCTTTGATCAATACAGACTTGAAAGTGAGCACTACCAGATTCTGCCACTAGAGGGCAGATACTTACTTTGAGCAAAGAAATAAGTTGCAGCATATATTCAGGAACTATCTGCTTCACTCACCTAGTGATCCGTTCATATGATGCTGCTCCAAAGAACCCATTCCACCCATGGGCCCATCAGGACCCGGCCCCATTGGGAACTAAAGGAAAATAGTCAAGTCTTTTTATTCAATGTCATCTAATTGAACAAATCACATCATCCAAAGATATTACTGTTTGACCTTTCAGCTTTTGTTACTCAAATTGTTAAGTGATTAAACATCTCCAAAAAACTTGAGGGAACAAAGAATTTCTGCAGCCAAAAGTCAACAAAATGAAAGTACTCACGTTAGGTCTGTTTCCACCAGGACCGATGGGGTTCATCATTGTGTAGATGTTTTCACTTGAATTTGTTGAATCTAAAAAAAACAGAGCAGTTAGATGGGATTACAAAACATTATCTGTCAGCTGTCACATCAAATACAGAAATAAGGAAAAATGAGGCAGGAGTGAGGGAAACAGGCTGCTCCCGTCTTTCTAAGCATTTAATGTTGCAGTGAAATTTTCCAACTTTATTCCAACTTTTACACCAGAAGACAGAGTGCCAGAATGTGATGTCAGTAAAATCAGATTTTCAATAAGTCCACTCTTTGCAATGTCTCATTCTTTCAATTAAGAAATAAGATATGGACACTTTGGCAACAGCTAGTACATGCTGTGTCTCCTTGTGCATCTGTATGTCAATTCTGAAATATTCAGAAGGATGAGGTGACTTTGCTCTGACACTACAGGGTGGCATATTAGAGAAACAAAATAAAAAAACAGTCCCCAGACTGGGTAAGAAATGAATCCAGTATGCAGAAAGTGGTGGAAAAACCTTGGTCGTATTTGTTCCTGAATGTCGCTTTGTGTTGTTGTGACTGTAAGAGGGAAAGAAAATGTGAGGTGTGCCTCTTTGCAGGAGGTGTGTGCGTGTGTGAGTGAATGCACGCTTCTGGCGACTGCAGTGGAAATGTGTTTTCTCCTCCCTGTGTGTGTGTGATCTGCACTGTGCACAGGTTCACAATGGAGGCGTGCATATAAATAATAAATGGTGGACATAAAAAGAGGCTCTCCACAGGCCAGCAGGAACAGGAACAGCTACGGGATATCAGCTCATGGTGTTTTGTTGTCAGACAATCCTCCGCAGAGACACTTTATTGATGGGTCAAAGCTGAGATGTTGATCGTAGACTGACATGCCTCTGTTTCCTTTCAGTGCAGCTGTCTATGATGAAATACAGCCAGCCATGTCGGAATATTTTCCAGGATGTGTATTTGGGAGGTGGCGGAAGGGCGGGGTTGGAGATGCAAGATATACCCTTATCAGCCAAATATAATATCTATAAAAGCAGATTCAGAATAAGGTTGTTTTTTTTGTGTATATTTAAAATTAAAGCCTGATCTCTGCCTGTCTAAAGAAAGAGGAGTATCTGACAGGTTATCTGACAGATTCTCGTTCACTGAGCGCTGGATAAAAGAAGAAATCAAAAGGCCAACTTGAAGCCTGTAACTCACCTCCAGGGCTAGGCATGATGGGAGTTCCTGGTGGGCCGCCTCCCCCTGGAGGGCCCTGAAGGGTGAGAGCAAGAGAAGGAGAGATGTGAGTGCTGAGTGCATCTGGATGGCAGCGTGCCGGTTAGAAAGCACAGCCTGACAGGTAATTTATGGCCCAAGGTTGAACACAAGTTCACGACGGGACACTTACCACATAGTTGCCTGGAGATGAAGACGAATAAGCTATCTGTGGAGAAAACAAAGCCGGAGGGAAACATCATGAAGCACAAGTATCATAAACACACTCTGTCAAGATTTGAGAGAAAGCAACTCACTGAGTTGGCGTTGGGGTTCGGCCACGGACCTCTTCCACCGGGACCCCTTAGGAACACAAAGACAGAAGCATTAAGATCTGAGAAGATTTCCTTGACTGTTTTTATCATTTAAATATTTCGTTAAACTATTCAAATTTTAACTTCTGACATAAATAGAATCCAGGAAAAGTCAAGCACAAATAATCTTAAAAAACAATAAAAAAATATTTGAATCTGCCAAATAATTTCACAACACATGTACAAAATATTTCTAATACTTTATGGTCAGTGACCCTGTGATAGAATTACATGGTTGTATGAATGATGTACAGTCCTTTTCTTAAACTGAAACAACTTCTCCAATTCAGCTTCAGCAAAATAAACGGAAGTTTCGTTTAATTGGATTTCAGCATTTTCTGCTGACTTTTGATGACAAGCCCAACAGGACCATTTTAAGTTTAAGATTATTTCCAGTCTTATGGATCTACTGAGGCATGTTAACTTTATTTTAAACAGCTCATAGTCTTCTGTGCTCCTTTTTAAGGACTTTTCTTTACTCGATGGAAAACATGCAGCGCTGACAAAGACACGCTGAGAATAATGGGAAAACAGAAGTGTGTATATTTTGTTTCCAAAACCTTTACATGGTTCTCAGGATATACAAGTAGGGCACTTTAAGCATGGTGTGTCTCATGTCATCATCTTATTTGCCATATATATCCTGACGTTGTAATTATGGTGTTTGTTTAACTTGCTACACTGTTGTCACCGACACTTGGATTCTCTGTGCGACTGATACTGCTGATGCCTTGAACAACAGCTCTTTCTGTTCATTTTATTTATACAACATGACATTATCATCACTTTTCATCACACTTACTCTTTTAGAGCAAATAGTGATTTAAATACTGTTCTGCCTCAGCAAACCTGGTGCAACAGTGCCTTAAAGCACTCCTAGGCTGGATGGAAAGTGGTTTGGGACAAAGTTGAGGCACAATCTGCCAAACAAAATGAAACACAACATCATGCTGCAAGGTGTTCCCTAACGTTTCACCTAAGAGTCATTTAAGTTTTGAGCAGAGCGCCGCAAATCTTGCTCAGTCCTGGATCATTAATATTATTCACAATATTTCTGTACAACCCTTCATGAACCCTACTTGTTCTCTTAAAGGAGCTATACCTGATATTATTTTAATCTTTCTGAGAAAAATGTTTTCTACACGTTATAATATGTAGTAAAAGGGGGAAGTCCATAAAAATGAATGACTCATTGATCATGTGTACGAGTCCAGGCTATTTTAGTTAGCGATAGCGGCAAATTTTTAGCTTTGGCGTGACGTTCTTTCTCTGCCAATGGGGTTAACTTCCGTAACTTCCAGGTTCCCTAGAGGAACGCTCTTACTGGCTGATCGGAAGCTGGAAGTTATGGAAGTTAACCCAATTGGCAGAAAAGAGTGTCACGCCAAAGCTAAAAGTTAGCCGCTTTCGCTAACTAAAAATGGTCTGAACTCATACATATGTCAGTGAGTCATTTATTTTTATGGACTTCCCTCTTTTACCACATAATAAGCCGTGTAGAAAACATTTTTCTCAGAAATATTAAAATAATATCAGGTATAGCTCCTTTAAAATATGCTTTTGCAAAGATCTTTTCCACAATGTATTTTGCGACTTGCTTTTAAAATTATGCCAAATGAATCGACCACATGAGTAAACTAGGAGAGAATAAACTCTATTAAATTGGATCTTTTTTTTTATGTCAGAGGACAAAACAAAAACAAGATCTTTATCGGACAAAAGGGGTGAATTTTCTTTTAAATGGCACTTTTTGAAGAAAAAAGAAACACGGCACAAACATGCTTAGCTGGGTTTTTTAAAGTCTACTAACATGTTCATGCCTGGCATCCCTGGCCCCATGGAGTTTGGAGGAGGCCTCATTCCTCCGCCGTAGTTCTGCACAAAGAGAGACACACAATCAGCATCTTACACCTGCTCGGTCCGATGGTTTGAATCCTAATGAAGGTCAGTGACGATTATGTCTCCCACTAACTTGTGTCTAATTCGGTTCTTGTATAAGTGTGTGTGGGCTGGTCGGAGTGGGCTGAGTTTAAAAGTGAACAGCTGAGAGTGATTTCTATGCGTCTGTGCTTCCGCTCGTGTATTTGCATGTATGTTTTCATGGCTGCTCAGTGGGTGAGTTTGGCATCCGATGTACGTGCGGATTTGATTATGCATGCGTGTGTGTGTGTGCGCGCGCTAGTGAGAGAGTAGGGCGGCAGGCCGCAGAGCTGCTCCACTCAGAGGAAGAGTTTTGTTCAGCAGACGATTACACTTGTCGAGCAGATGCCACACCAGCTGCTGGAGCGGTCGCTGCCAAAGTCACCGAGCCAGGGTGGCACGGAGCAGAGACGAAGGGCACGGGCAGATCGTGTGTGTTTGTGTCTTTGAGTGAGGTGCTGCTGTGGCGTGAATCTGCAGAGCAGAGCAGCTGTCTGGTAACGCTGATTTAAAAGGATACCGCTCTTTGGGCATCTTAAGCACGACGTCACATCACATTAACAAAAATGAAAGCCATAGAAATGAAACAGCCGACTGTGGTTCCTCTTTTGCTGAGATGAGTTGATGGTGATCCGCTTATCGCAGTCTGAGTATTCCGCCTCCGTTTAGTCTTCAGAGGCGGCGGTGAGCAAGCAGGAATTAACATGCAGAAATGGTGTTAGCAGTGGGTGAGCTCTGGTCAGAGCCAAGATTATCATCGGGGTGCTTCTGACATTTAAAGGAAAGTTATGAGGCCGACCGAACCAAAATTTCTTCTCAGCGGCACAGGGGGATGATCTGCCCTGTTTATAGGCTGCTGGTTTTACATTATAGCTGTATTTATGGAAGCCCTTAATGAGGAGTAACCAAATATTGGGCTCGCTCGTAAAAACTGACAATCAAGCAGCGAATATGGCAGCGACACAGTGGGAAAGGATGCTGCTGAATGATACAATCTCATGTCATTAGTTGGATGGATTTTCATGTGTTACAGCCTACCTGTGGGCCCATGCCTCCCATGCCTCGAGGGGGATTCATTCTCATTGGACCTCCCATGTTCGGATGCCCTGTTGTGAAACACAGAGGAAGCTTAGATTAAATGAATTGGGATTAAGAATTATTTTGTTAACGTGAAAGAATATGTTCACATTCACAAGCCAGCGTTAGGCGTTTCGGTGAGGTGAAGGTACCTTGAGGTCTGGTGGGGTCCAGGCTGTTTGGAAGGAGGGGCTGTGATCCGGGGATGCTCCCAGGAGGCTGATTTGGCATACGGAGGGAAGGTCTCGGACCACCTGGATACCGTGGAGACATGAATGGCTGCGGGAAAGACAGACAGAGAAGTCTGATTACCATCTTTGATTTTTGAAGGATCACAAGCACAATATTTGTCTATATATGTTTTTGATTGCGTAGCCTTTAATCATCATATTTCTCCTTATTGGATATTTAATCACAGAATTCACAAACAATATTACAATTACAGGTAGGGGTGCACCGATCGATCGGTCCAGATTTCTTAGAAGTTTCTGAAAAGTTAGATTCCAGTTTAGACCCAGGATCTGACACGCACAAATTAGTGATGGGAAACTTGGCTATTTTTGTAGATTTGGCTCTTTTGACTTTGGTCCTTTAGAAGAGTCACTATTTTGGCTCTCAAACGGCTCCTCATTTTGTATCTCAGAGCTTTTATTTTAGACTCATTTATCAATTATAAGTGGTTAGTTTGTTGGCAAGCTGGATTATGACACTTTGAATATCTAATATCCTCAATTTGTCCTGAACACACTTTAAATCTGGCTTCCCAGCTCTCTGAGTGTGACCTGGTCTGTACCACTACACTGTCTGTCCTCTATGAAGCCCTTCCTTCTTTACATAGTGGTATGATCCTAGTCTTTCCTCGTACGCTGGGGCAAGGTGTGCCCATCAAAATAAAGTCCTGCCCCCTCTAAAGAATAGGGTCCTCTAGGAATCTGTTCTTCTCGTTTACCACAAAGAATGGTCTCTTGAAGCCAGCCGTTCATGAACACATCACTAATGCACATGAAGTTTAAAGAATAAAAAATGGAAACACTAAATCAATAAACAGATTAAAGATAACATGAAAACCAAAAGCAGAAGAAACAACGAGAAACAGAAAGATAAATCAATTTGGAAAAAGAAAATTAGATAAAAAAATACATAATAAATTGATTTAATTCTATTAAATAAATGATTAAAACCCAACAAAATGTTTTCTTTTTTTAAAAATTGACTATAATTTCCACATTTCCCAAATTATTCGGTGTCTGGACCTTTTATTGTTTTTTTTTCTATCTTTGCAAAATCCAACAGCACAATGACATTGATAAAATAATACGCTGCATCTGTAAAGAGAGAATACACAGAGAATATTTACTCATAGACGTCCCTGTACAAACAAATCGAGTGAGATTTCTCCCACTGTTGTCCACGGATATACAAAATCAAGATAAAATGGTCTAAATCACTGCACGTGTGAGGAAATGCACCAATCACCGCAGTGTGCGTGCCTCAGCATGCTGCAGCCATCATCGGCTCACAGCATCCAATTCAACTCCACATTCTAGTTTCGTAACATTACAACAAACTCAAATCATTGCTCGGTGCTCGTATGCCAAACAAATGCTCTTATGGGTTATTCCTCTCATCAGAATTACTTTCGGACTTTCAGCCAATCTCTGTGAAATCTCTGCAATCATGTTAAGTTAATTGAATTCCATAAACCACTTCTAGGTTGTAAAGTGATCTAAGAAAGACATAAAAAACCTGGCTCACAATATGTACCCAGCTTGTTGTTGACTTTTTACACTCGTGCACCAGCAGAGGGAAGTATTGTATTGAGAAATATTGAACTGCTGTGGCTTTGCTACAAAGCTCTGGAAGGAGGAGCCTGTCATTACTTCTTGGAAAGTAAGACCTCAGGTGGTAAAAGCTATTAGGATAAAGTTAAAAGAGGACAGATGAGTGAGGGTTGCAGGGTAGAAACTTGGAATGGGAGAACAATATTGACGACTCAGAGCAGAAAAAACACAAGAAATGCCAAAGGAGCGCACATCAAAGCAACACAGGCTCACACAAAATCTTTTACCACTTGAATGTGTTTATTTTGTGCAGCTACTCGTGCTGGACATTTTCCTACCAGCTTTGTTTTAACCAGACTGAAGCTCTACGACAAACCTGTGATCCAGAAGACAAACTTCCGACGCACACTGTACGTTTCAGCAGAGCGGGGACGAAACACAGGCTGGCCGGGACACGCATGCAGAGCCGGCGCACAACTAGTGAATAATGTAAAGCACCGCAGACAGATGGTTTGCTGAATTACCTATGAGAGCACGCTGCTGCACCTACAAACACACACATGCAACCAGACGTTTTTCCCTGTCAGATGATGAGAATTAGTTTAAACTCAATCCAACTGTTATAGTATTGTGGGGAAACGTGCTGATTTCAGTGCTGATTGGATAAGAGGTGTGTGTTTTGGTCACGGAGCATGAGCACACACATATCACTGGTAGTCATACACTGCACTTTTACGGTGTCGTGAGTAAATGTTGTGTGTTTGGGCGACTGGAGGAGGACTTTTTAATTACAATTAGTGAGAGAGGCGAGGACTGACTTACTACTGTTTTCTTTCTCCACACTCTCCTCTGAGCGTGTTGCGGTAGGTTTGTGCACAAAGAGCTGCACTGTGTCAGCCTGTGCTGCAATATTAATGGTCTATTGATGGACTATGGGATGGTAAGTGCTCGGGTGAGGGAGATAGGAGGCCATCCAGATGCACCTCCGCTCCTTACAGCTGGGCCAACACAGCTAAATTATTCATCCCGTCCACCACGGTGGATGCTGTCTATCCTGCCTGCACAGCCTGGGACCTGTTTGTACACTGCTGCTATGCCAGCGAGCGTTCGCTTAGAGAGAGAGAGAGAGAGAGAGAGAGAGAGAGAGGGAGAAAGAGAGAAGGGAAGGAACTGGTTCTGTCTTACCTGACCATGAGGTCCCATCATGGGATTGCTGGGGTTGTGTGGGGGAGGTTGTGTGTGGGGGGACGGCTGTGATCCTGGTGGACCCTGTGGAGGAGAAGATGGGGATTTGTCAGTCAAACAATGCATCAGCTGAAGACCTGAGTCATTGTTCTTCAGAGGTTCCTGAAACATCTACAGGCTAGAAATGGCCAGCAAGGTAGTTTCAGACTATAAGTGGCACATTTAGCTGCCCAACAATGAGTTCCCTCAGAGGAGAGTGTCCCCCGGATTTAGCACACTGTCAAAAACGTAAGGAGGAGGGGTCATTTTCATGTGGGCACCAGCAAAATCTTTAACTTAAATAATTCAAGAGCTTATGTCAATTACCTGTTTAATCCCACGTTTTTCCCTGCAAAATGAGTGTGTGTATTTCATTCCTTAAACTTACTTAATACATGTTATGTATGCAATATGTGCAAAATATTTCAGTTATATCTTTTGATTAAGGTAGTTTACTGACTTCCTCTTTTAAGTCTGAGGTAAGCATCCTTTTCCAGAGATGTACACAGGAAGTCAGTACTCCTGGTCATGTGATCATTCAGCTGGAGAAGACAGCCCTTCTTTTACCTTAAAACCTGCATTAGCTTCAAAAAGCCAAAACAAGACTTTTCAAGCTTCCAGAAGTAAGGAAAATAACAGGGGACAATGGTTGCTGGTGGGAGTAAACGGGTTGCTTCTTACTTCAGTTCTTCATCTTCACAACTGAGATTACTACGAATCAAATACCTCCAAAGAAATGGTGATTAAAAAATTTTTCAGGCCACTCTCAGGTTTTTCAGTAATTACATTTCTGTAATTCCTGTGTCATTCCATTTTCAGAAGAACAAGATTTTTAACACTTAACACTAACATTGAAGTAATTACATTAACGGGAATGAAAGTTCTTAACTAAAATAACCCAGTTTATCATTGTATCTTCATGCATTTTACTAGCACATAACTAGAAGTCTGTTGCACAAATATATGATTTGTCCCCATTTCTTTAGTGCATTTGAAAATAAAGCATTGTTTGTTGAAGCAATTCAACAGACTTCAGATGATATTTGCACCAATAAGGTGATTCCCAAACAGCGATCAGCCAAAACTGTTTCACATATAAGCATGGAGGGGAGATTTTCCAAATAAATATGAGGAAATTGGACAAGTGGAGAACAAAGGAAGAAGTGTCATTCCTTAAAGAAAAACTATCTACAGCAGATGCACCGTATGGTGTTACGCTATGAAGGTTTTGTCTTTTTTGAAAGAGCTGACTCAGGGCCTGGGATACATCCGGACCTTCAGCTGATCCATCCGGTGTTCACTGAAGCCTTATCAGAAGGTGTTTCCATCTAAAGGCGGGGGTCAAGAAGCTGTTATTAAGGAGAATAAATGGGTAGAAAAGGCTGAGGAAGGCCAAATGACACACTGGAGTGAAAATGAGCTGCAACAGGTCTGATGAGGTAAGAGCTCAGACCTCAGCATTACTGAAGCAGTGAGAGAAAGAAGAAGAATCGAAAGTCATTATCTAAAGAAGACCTTTGAAATGTCCTTCAAGAAGCCTGGAGCACCTTCCTGGAGATTACTTACAGAATTACTAGAAAGAGGGTTCAGGGCCAGGCTGTTAAAGAGTTAAGGTTTCCATGCAAAATACTGATTTTGTCTTATTCTGCTCTGTTTTTGTCTTAAATTCCATATTTATATTTGTGTCTACATGGTCAGAGAATCACAGCACATACTCCCTGTTTGCCTGACAAGAGAGTCAAGTTTTTGTGAAATTCTTAAACTAGCAGTTCCAACCTAAATGAAGATGGAAGTAAGGTAAGGCAAGTTTATTTATGCAGCATTAAAACTGCTGAGAGTGTCCGTCCGTCCGTCCGTCCTCTTCCGCTTATCCGGGGTCGGGTCGCGGGGGCAGCAGCCTAAGCAGGGAAACCCAGACTTCCCTCTCCACGGCCACATCAGCCAACTCATCCGGGGGGACCCCGAGGCGCTCCCAGGCCAGCCGAGAGATATAATCCCTCCACCGGGTCCTGGGTCTGCCCCGCGGCCTCCTCCCGGTGGGACATGCCCAGAACACCTCCCAAGGGAGGCGTCCAGGGGGCATCCTGACCG
>JAVQJG010098550.1:0-32091 GCA_036024015.1 Craterocephalus amniculus
CTGTTCTTCTCTGGACTCCTACATGCAAGAGCACAAGAGAAATTGCATTCACAAGAAGCAAGGCGCTGAACAAAAGCCGTCAAAAGTTGCAAATTAAACAGTCCGAGTGTAATTATGCAAATGCTGTGCTTACACCTTCAATGCTATTAACCCTTAAAGGTACATTTTCTAGGTAAGTAATTACCCCCGCAGTCAGTCCTGGTTTTGTGTCGGATGCCATTACAATGGGACGAGTGCAGCAGAGAAACAACAGATGAGACGCACTCATTAAGACTATTAATCGGCTGCTGGCTCAAAGATGTTTTGGCTCTTAGAAAGGATGCCGCTGTAGATGTGCAGGATTTAACACATGCATATGTCAAATAGCATTCAATATAAATTGCATATCACGTTTCAAACAGTTTCTCAACTGTGTGCGAGGAAAATTGAAAAAAAAAAAAAAAATCAAAGCCAGGTTGTGGTGAAAGAATTTCAGCAATACTTAAGAAACAAACAAGACTTCAACCAAGAACTAATGTAAACAGACAACAAACGCTGAGTGTGTGAAGTACAGGATTTCTTTTTTATACTTTCATTAGCTTTTTTAAAAGGCATAATGGGCGATAATCACCTTCATTTTATCAATGCTCCAAACAAAAAAGGAAAAAAATAAAAAAATAAAAGAAGGGGTGGGTAGAGAAAAGGAGAAAAGGCAGAGGATGAAAGAGGGGAGAAAAGGCAGAGAAGGCACTGGCCCACATCCATTGTGGAGTGCAGCACAATGCTAATTCCAGCATTTAACTGCATGCTTTTCTGCTTGACGTATCAGAGGCTCCAAGATGAAAGCAGATAAGTAATTGCTCTCCTGGTTCTTATTCTTCACTGACAACCCATAAATTTAATTTTACACACACGTTCATTTACATTTTCGAGTATATGACATGATAATTGCAGGAATATAACACCTCCATTCTGCAGGATAGTGCAGGAGGGCTTGATTGACATGAGCGGTGAATTGAAAGGAACAGGAGGCTGAATTGCCTCTCCTTGAAATGATTTCACCACGAAGGGATAAAATTAATGAGCATTTAGTAGACGTTGGCAGTGGCGTAAACATCCATGCACCGTGAATAGACTCTCTATCGCCAAAGTGGAGCTGTGATATCCAATTGGGCTGTGCCTCTGTTTCTCTGTTATCCAGAAAGGAACGGATGTATTTCCAGTGCTGGTGCACAAAAAAATTATTAATGGGATTTGATAAATTGTTTGAAATTAGCTGCGGCTGATGTAGGCACTGGGGACCTTAATAACTGAAAAAGGTTATTACTGTGGAAATTTGCATGGAACAAAAGCAGCTTGTGTAAAAAAAAAATAAAAATTTATTGCAATCCCTACTTTACTATTATTCCTTTAAAAAAATTATATTAAAGACTGAAGTCAACATTTGTTTATGTATCTTGCCTTAAACAGAACCATGAGCTACAATGACATGAACTTTGAAGCTACCTAGTTTACCCTCAAAGTTGGAGAGCAAAACAAAGGACCTTTAAATTGGCTCATGATGTAAAAACACCAGTGGGGCCTTCACTAGAACAAGCAGATCATTACACCACTCTTGTCTTACCCTGGCCGATGCTTTTGCAAAAGGTCAAGCTCAGGTATTTCTCCCAGCCAGATCTGGCATCCAAGTCTCTCATTATATTTGATTTAACTGGGAATTCTGGCATCGGATATAAGATGCTACAACTTTACCATTTGCTTCTTAGCTGGCTGACAAAGCAGGTGAACCCGATGAACGGACAAATGCACTTCAAACAGTGACACCCACTTCACTGTGTGGCACTTTTTCCTTGCAATGCCTTTTTTAATGACTGGAATAAAATGGAGTAAAGCCGGTGATAAGTACTATCAGAATTTAAACTTAAGCAATTAGTCTAGCAGAGAAGGATTCCTATTATTCGATTTATTTCCGTTCAAATCACTTAGTAGTAATAAGTAGGGGGTTAACTGGTGATTAGATGGCTGCCATAAATATTGTGGGGCGGTTATCAACGACAGATGTTTCTGTAGCAGTGGACAGGGGACTGAGCTGTGTTACAGACACTGCTAAGATAAATGCAGAGGGTCCTCATTGCCAATTACTGTGGATCCTCGGCAGGAAAGAGTAACCGCTAATTAAGCCACTGGCTTCATTTTTGCACACAGAAAAAAAAAAGAGATTAAGAAATCAAGAAGGGAGAAACCCTTCCAAGGCCACGCCCCATCCCTGTTTCATCTCATTCTTTTTCGCGTCCCCTGGGGGCATCGGACCAGAGCTCCGGCCCCCGTCGTAGCTTGTGGACTTCTGACCTCACAACTCCCTTTCAGTAACACTCCTCATTTAGTAGCCAATTACTACCAAAAACGGCCAAATGTAGCTAACTCATTACTGATAGCTTTGACAACCACAGGGGCAACAGGGTGAGCCGGACTGGCCAGCGTCTGACTCTGGTTCAAGCATTGCTGTCAGCATGTGTGTTTACTCTGTACAGTCACCCCTGCATGCATGTCAGCCTCCCTCAAATGCATGTTCAGCTTAAGGAGATCAATACTCCAGATTGTCAGAACTACAGCTAAGTAGATCACTGAATGTTTTCCGAAATCAATTTCTATAGCGGTTTGGCAGCAGTCCACGGTAAGTGCAATTTATCATAACATAAAGACCCATCATGTAAAAGCATCTAATAAAAAGGCCCGAGGAGATTGGGACGGGCACGGCACAATTTCCATATTGATTTATCTCTACATGAGAAAACTTCCTGATTAAGCCTCTTGAATGTGGTGTGCATCAGCATGGCTGTGCCACATCGCCTGTGCACATTGTTTGTGTCATTATCAGCGCGCGCTGTCACGGCCTTTATCGCTTAACTGGCACAATTCACTCCCGACTGATGCTTCCCTGCAGGTGTGCATAGTTCAAGAGTAAATGGGAGCTACAGAAAGCGTGAAAGGGAGGGAATTAAAAAAGTGCAGAGAGAGGAGAGAGCAGGTGAGGAGGAAGGGTGGGGAGAGGGGGTGCATTTTCTTCTGATGTTGCAGGTAATATGGCCTCCACTGGATCAGCCTCTTCATCAGTGACACACAGTAAATTACAAGTGCTTCAAGCAGCTCAGTGAATTATAGTTCATCACTTGGAAAGGCTTTCCCCCTTCACCACCGGGGCCCGGGCGTATCAGATCTGCCGGTTAGGATCCAATTAACACCCTGGCCAGAATCATCTGATTGCATGTGTAAGGGCTGGTATAACTCGTTTATTGCACCCATGTATCTTCTGTCACAAGGTAAATTTGTTGCTGCTACATCAAAGGTCTGAGCTACTTTTTTTTTTTCTTTATCCCTCCCTCTTACTTTCTCTTGATCCCCGAAACTCAGCTACCTCGCCTTGGGGTTGCATTTCAACTTCTTTTGCATCACAATGATGAACCTACTCTGTCCTCGCAATTTAGCAATCTTTTCCTGTAGGTGTTGTAAAAGTAAGGGGAAAAAAAGACAAGGTAGGGGAGGGAGACGGTACATGACAAAGAAAAAAAAAAAATCTTGTTTTCTGGTAACAAAAGCAGTAACCAAGGGTATTTGACTAAAAATGTGCTGACATTTTTTTCTCTCTCTCTTAGAGTCAACAGAAGTTTTCCTCATGAATAATATAATATTTTCCCCCCACTCTATTTTCCCTTTCTCTGTGATATTTTTCCTCTATTTTCAGATCCAACCAGAGGGGATGTAGCAGATAGATATATTCATAAATGTTAATGTGAACCAGCATCCTTTAGCCATGCACACTGGAGTCAGCTAACCTGAACTCAAACTTGGCGTTACAGTTCTTTTCCCTGCATCTACGTGTGTGTGTGTGTGTGTGTGTGTTCCGGATGAGAGCCAATAAGCAGATGAGTGCCGCCACTGAGATGATATTAGCTCACAGACTTGACCTTTAAAAGTGTGACACTTCTCAGATGGCCCAGTGCCCACAGTCACTCTGACTAGCCCCAACAGAAGCTGGAAATATACAGAAAACATGCCTCACCATCCATAAACCACCCATAAAATCTGAAATATTTTTTTCCATACTTGAAACTGAAACTGAGAAGAAACGGAGGTCATTAGTCTTGTAAAAAGCTGCTCAACACCTCGAGGTCAAACCCTCGATTTTTTTTGTGATATAGAACTGGATGTTGAGCACTAGCAGGAAAGGTCGGGGGGGTCAGTCACACTGTCAAGTACCCATCTAACACACCTCCAATGCAGGGTGAACGGGAGGTTATTTTGGCTGTTTTATGTGCACCCAAATATATAGAGGTGGCACACTGGGAGCCCTATGGTGATGTGATAGAAAGATATTATGCAAACAGGAAGGTGTGTTTGGCTCCAAAGCAGCCCAGTTGTAAAGTCCAACTCGGCTTCATTATTTTATGAGCAGAAACTTCGTACAAAGTCACCTCTTGCATGGCAAAACTTTAACTGTGGCAGTGCCTGTGTTTGTGTTTGATAGAAGGCTGGGTGGAAATGCATTATGTACGTGTGAGTGCGAGCGAAACAACTGTCAGATTCGTAGGCCTCTGTAATCCTCTCCGTCTCTCCTTGTCCGCGTTTCTTTATTTGTATTCCAAATGTCAGTGTATAAATGCCTTTCAGAGGGGGGATATTGCAATAGAGGAGAGGAGCGCGAGTGGAAAGAGGAGCAGAGACAAGAGGGTGTTGTGCGCCGAGGGAGAGCCGTGTAAGCAGCATGCTGGAGACAGGGGGATTTACAGGAAGAAATAGGTGTTTATTGAGTGCTCCCGTGGGCTTACTGTGTAATAATAGACCTGTCACATTACGCAAATGTGCAGAAGCAGCTTGTGTGTGTGTTTGTGGGACTGTTGTTTTTTTTTTGTATTTTTAACATGCATGCATGTAAGCGCTAGAGCTCTCTGCCTCTGCATCATCAACTCATGAGAGCGAGCGGATAGAATTAGTCAGGCAAGAGCCTTTAGCCGCTAATACGAGTAATTAAAACTGCAAGCTGAGACACTTAGATGCTTGTGTACTAAATACTTTACATGTCATGATCTATGGATCATTTCTCGCTTCTAAATACCAAAGACAGCGAACAAGAGGAGAGAAGACTGGCAGAGGATTTATCAGTATCTCTGCCATAAGCAGGATGTCATGGTTATATTAATCCTTTTCCCACTTTCTGCTGCACTAATCATACAAGGGGATCAATCTGTGTGATTCCTCCGGTGGAAAACATGTAGCTTGATTGCCATTGACTCTTATCTCCCTGTGAAGCTAATAAAATATTGCACTGTAGCGCCCATTGTGGCCTCATAATCCAGGTAAATAACACAGCTTTATTGGGTAAACTCCCTCAAGACTAGAACAAAAAGAAAAAATAAATAAATAAAAAAAGGAGCATTTTAATCTAGTAAAGTCTTGATATTTGCACATTGAGGAATTACAGTTAAAATGTCTCTTGAAATGAGTGGATTCAAGGGTGAACAACCACATCCTTCCACTGTGAGAACGATCCAAAACCACAGAAACAGTGAATCCAGTCGTACTTCTCCTCAGTGTGACATTGTGGATGGCGACTTTTCAGAACAAAAGAGGTGAAGATGTTAATAAAAGCTGGGACAACAAGAGAATTAGCCAGGAAGTGAGGACAGGCTTCATCGGTAGGTCCTCTGATTCATACAGATTCATATTGTCAACCAGGAAATATTGGACTAAGCAAACACAGCTCTCATTCAATACTGCTATTTAGGTCATTTATTATACTTGGTGACTACGTATGTAGGCATTAGTAGATCAGCATCCCATTTGTTTAAATCAGTTCTTTGACATACAGATCCTCAAACAGAGGAACCATGATAATAAACTATAGAGAGAGATTGTGATTAATCAACAATTCTTTCATCATGGCTTCACTAACATAATAAGTTCAAACTCAAAAGATCAAAAGCTTTTTGAAAGTATGTACAACACGGATGCCACGATGAGTGACCCTACTATTAATATTAACACTCTAGATTAGTTTGAGCTGAATTATTTAAAAGAAAAGCACGACAAAAGTCTTTTGCAATCTCATTTCTTTACCGATACGTAATTAGATACACAGGGGTGTGACTCCAATTGAAGGTGTCGCCATTGTTAGTCTCTGTGAAAATATCAACGGGTGAGGTTAACGCCAATTTCCCTGTCATTAATGAAATGCACGGAGCTTCTAATGAGGCAAACCATTGCTTCTTGATAGTACTTATTAACCGAGTGGAAGGCGCAAACTCCCACACTTCAAATTCAAACGGCTAAAAATAAATTTCACTCTGGGGGAAAAAAAAAACGAAACTACTTATGATATAAAAAAAATGGAGCAGATGTCAAAAGAATCTTACATAATTTAAAGAAAGGAAAACCAAATAACCATCTTGTTGATGTAAACAAGCTAACTGAAAAAAAAAAACTTGGGTGGAGAAATAGCTTAACACCAAGAAGAAAACTGCTGGAAATGTGTACGTGTGAGAGTGCCAAACTAGTGTGTGTGCACATGTGTGACCTTCTCCAAATCACTGACAACAGAAATAGACATCTCTACGAATCAATAAGGTAAATTAGCGTTGAAGGATGGAAATAACAGGCAGTTAAAATTAGCTGTCTGTGTAACCCACTAGTCAAGCTGACATCTTTCAAATATTAACTAACCTCTGGATTTTTTGTGTCAACAACACCATGGATCTCGTGTAGAAAAGCATACAGATAAAAGACAACCTTCAACTGTCATAACCTTTGGATATCCTTCTACTATAATTGTCCAGTTTGACAGACAATATGCATCATATTAAACCATAAAGTGCATGCTTAGAAAGGGGCAAACAGCATTTGGCTGAAAGTGTGCTCTGTGAAATTTCTCTGATGTGTTTTTCTTGCGTCTACGTGACTCTTAGCTTCCTGGGGACTGGCTTGGCCAGCTTTAAGATTCCAATGACAGGTCTGCAGATTGCGTCTGCAAATCAAACAAACTTTGTGGAACAGAGGAAATCTTCTTTTCAGACAAGCATGTATTATGGATGGACTTAAGAGATTAGACAGGGAGCTGCTTTACCTGCAGTGGACGCTGCTTGTCCTGGCTCTTTGGAGATTTCAGGCCACTGCCTGGCTGCTGCAAGAGTAATTGCCTCGCTGCTTGTAGTGCCTGGGAAGAAGAGAACACAACACAAAAGACAGTGTGAGAAAAGAGGGGAAAAAAGAGATGAGGAGGAGGGAAGAGATGGGGGGGAAAATAAACTATTAGATTCCCCAAAGCTGACAGCGAAAATAATTCTCAGTTTCACGCACAAAAAAAACAGTTGGCGCTGACTGAAAACCCTGTCAGGTATCAAACGCTTCATTCCGATGTGGTTAACACGATGCTGAAGATATGTTTTAGTAACAATTCACAAAGCTGTGATCAAGGATAAATACCGTTTGTCTAGAGCACCCCTGAAGAAGAGAATGGAGGGGGCGGTGGGGAGAAAAAATAAAGAAAAAAAGAAAAAGGCAGAGTAAAATTGACCTGTCTAGTGTGTGCTCAACTGAAATATCCACTTCTCTCTGCAAATTACCACCACATTTGCATATTCATAATATCAATTTGAAGTAGAGGCAGCACCATGTGAAGTGTCCCTGGGAGCTGTAATTAAAGTTGACAAAATCAACACCAGATTACATTTAGAATGAATTAACCAGCAGCACAGGTTTTACACTATGCATTAAGGGTGCTCATGAGCAGAGGATGGGCGATTGATGGAGATGAATACATTGGTGGAGAAAGAGAGACTTTTTCTGGTTTAATCAAATTAGCTTGCAGTGCTTTACACATGACATGACTTTTTTTTTTTTTTTAAATGGTGCTGATAAATTGTAAAAAATTTGCCATCAACCGACTTTTATGTGTTTGCTAGAAAACAATATGAAAAGAATCAAACAGTCTAGGATGCAGTGTAATTTATTTCCAGGTAACGTTTCCTCGGGGACAGGTACGATGGCAGCCGGGTGGGCTAGCAGCTCCAGAAGCTAGATGGGAGAAAGTCTGGCATGGTTACGGCACACAGGCCAGTAAAAAAAACCAACAAAAAAAAAAAAACACACACAAACAAAAATAAAAATTCATGCGTTTTCCTTTTCCTCGTAGGAGGAGCGAGAAAAAAAAATAAAATAAAAAATCAGACGGAGAGTGACACTTCCTTAGGAATCAGTGCTGCTAATTTCATTCTGGGGCTTGCCTGTATCCATGACAACAGCTGCCTTGACAGTGCGTGCATATGGCGCAGCTCTGCCAGCTGGTGGGAACAATGTTTGAACTAGTACATTGAGATCCTGTGCAAACAAGAGGAGAAGACAGGAGACAGACAGAGGAAGGCAGTAAAAAAAAAAAGGGAGGAGGAGAGAAAAAGTTGCCATGTCTTAAGCCTTCGGGGAACACAGGCCCCCCCTCCCTCCCTGCTCGATCAATTATGAAAAGACAGACCTGAGAGGGGGGTGCCTGGAGAGGTGGGGGTGCTGCTGGGGAGGGGGCTGTCTGGCTGCTCAGGAGGAGCCAGGGCTTCTGATCTAAAGTAAACAAACACATTACACTGGGACTGGGTCCTAACAGCATTGATCTGTCTCCTCAGTAAGAGGAGTCCAGTCGCCAATGCTTTATATATATGTATGTGTGTGTGTGTGTGTGTGTGTGTGTGTGTGTGTGTGGTGACATCTGTAAGCGGAGCCTTTATTCTGATCACATACCGAAGTGCACGTCAACACCTGCATTGGGCGGCCGCACACTGGAGCATTAAGTTTGGTTGCTGGAGGACGACATGGCGAGAAAATCAGACATCGTGTTTGCTTCCGCCCGAATAGAAAAGAAAACAAATTCCTTAAATGCAGCCAATCATTTTGCTAATTAAAACACAGGCCTCAATTAATCTCACAATGATTGGTGAATCAAAGCAATTATAAGGCTTATTGAGTCCTGCGCACGGTAGTTAGGGGAAAGACTGCCTGATGAGTGCGGCTCAAGGTGGCTGTCTGGGGGGGAAATGTTTATCCGTGTGAATCGATAATGACTTGCTGTGTTATACCCAAAGTCAAGAGAGCTGCTTGATATATTACACACAGCTAAGAGTACAAAGAAAGGTTTTTAACTGCACTTCCAATATCTGTGCCAGCAAATATGGAAGGAAGTGTACGTGCGAGAGGTGACGCACAGGGGTGATGAGCGATCAGCTGCTCCCGGCTTATTAGAAAAGAAGCCTACTCAGCCCGAGAACTTCTCCAAACATAACACAGATCTTATCAACACCGGACAAACTTTTCCACACGTCTGAAACGGTCTCTCACCTCTTCGCTGGGAGCAGGGTTTGCCATTTTTCAGGAGTCTGTCAGAGTGTGGAAGGGAAAGGAGGAATAAAAGTTCTGTCCACTCATATTCAGCAACTCTGAGTATGCAGCCATTACAATAAAAAAGCACCAACTTGTGCTACCCACTTCACACTCCACATAGATGGCGAGCTACAGCCCATCTGAAAGCACAAAGGCGGCAAATGCCAAAGAAAGTCATCAAAAAGTTTGCTGAAGAGCTGCCGGAGCAGACAAAAAACACAGACGAGTGCAGGCGCACTGTCTATTTAACCTGGGTTGCTATGCACGAAAAAATGACATCCCCAGTCTATTAATGCACACATTGTATAAACAGCACAATGTGACACATTCTTCAGAATGAGAGAGCAAGCCAGACAGAGCAAAAGAGAAAAAGAGCCAGGCCCCACTATATAAATAACAAGGCACTCAGAGGCATATTTGATGTTGATATCCATCACTGAGGCTGGAAAAGAGGGGGAAAAAAATAAGAGGAGGGAAAATAACACGGAGCGACCAAGACCGCGACACAGAGATCCTTATGAAAATAAGATTCAGCCCAAATGGATCTGGTGTAATTGGTTTCAGATAGTGAGGTCAGGAGAAAGGCGATACAGGCAACTATTATGCGAAACGGACTGAGAAACAAGAATGTTTACACAGGCATTCCTCTCCTACATTAATAGGCATGCAGAGATCACCAGAGAGCGCGAAAAGGAGAGAGTGAGGACAGGATGACAGATAGAGGGGGAGGAGAGAGGAAACTGAATAAGAGCAGCCCCCCCACCCCCCCAAAAACAAGCCATCTGCACACAGGACTGGACAGAACACAGCAATAAGCAACACCTATCACAATGCACCTGGGTAAGCAGCATGCAAAGATCTTAAACAAGCATGAAACAAATTAGCGGGCCCTTCCATACGAGGGCCAGGCCATTACAAATCTCCAGATTGCTTATTGCTGGTGGTGGCGCTGATGTGAGAAATAAGCCATCCACAAAGAATTTCACTCTTTCAAATCCACACGGAGGCTTCACAATATTCAGCCATGACATTGGAATTGGATTTATTTGAGAGTCTGTGACATTGTGTTTGGACAGTGCAGATCGCTGCCCGACTCATATCGCGCTGGGAGTTGTTTTTATGGAGGGATATAGATTATATTGGATAGATGACAAGAATGTAGCAAGGTGCCTCAACAGGTACCGCTTTATGGGATGTTTTTCTGCTCCAGAAAGTAGCTGCAAACATGGCAGGTCAGGTATTCATCAGTGAGAAATGGCGTTGCATCATGCTAACGCAGTGCTGAACAGATGTTTCATGTGTATGCATGTGTGTGTTTATTGTGGGGACTAAAAGGGCTGCCGTTCAACACCAGGCTGTCGGCCAGAACAACTCCAGTCAAGCTGACAGCTTTGACAACCCTCACACTCACATACACACTTGAAGCATAAACACGTGTACACACACACACACAGCACTGCTTCGCCAGGCTTATCCATCTTTGCTTCCAGGAAAAAAAGACTCGGAAGGAGGGGAGAGGATGCGATTTAGAAAAAGAGCCACTCTTTATCAAGCTGGAGGGAGTTGCATGCCATGGAAAATGAGGCAAAAGGAGTTTAAGCCGAACAAACAAACACGGTTGATTGGACCGAGGCTGCTGGCCCTTTAGTGGGGAAGATACGCGCTGACACTCCACAGCAAAATATTTAGACCCCATCTTCTTATGCAAGTGGATTCAGGGCAGATGGACGGATAGATACTGATCTAAAGGGCCTGTCTGGAGAGAATCAACAAATGCAAAGAGAGGGATAAGATGTCTCGCACAGTGTCTGAATGCAGAAAAAGGGGGTCTGAGTTTGTGAAAACAAGAAAAGGGTGCCTCAAGTATTTTAGCCATGAGAGCGCAAAGACTTGTGGCCTTTCATAAAGGTCAGAACTGCCGAAGGTTCTTCGCTGCCTCAGCTCAGTTCCCTGAACAACTCCGCAAAGCCCAGATAGTACACACATTGGTTTAGTCTAGTGTGCTAGGTTGAGTACTTGGAAAGAAAATAAAAAGTAATGACTTCTGTTCACTGCGGCTGCTCACGCACAATAAAAGGACCAAGGATATTTGATAGTGGACAGAGAGAACTTTGAAACTTATTGTAAAAGTTGAGGAAGCAGGTTTCCGACCCCCTCTGATTTGCTAAATTTGTATCGTCTAGACCTGATAAATGTGAGGCAAGTGTGTAACCCCAATAAAATTGTGAAAGCTCCAAACGAAATCTGTGGGCGATTTCTCAGAGCACATTTCTTTGATATAGAACGAGACATGAAGTGGGGGAAAAGGGAGAATTTGGAAAGTATGCAGGCGTAATGAGCATTTTAATGTATGACTCGATAAATCAACGGTCCGTGGAGAATCTGCTTGGGCCTCAAGACAGAGGTAAAAACATCCAGGAGAACAATGGGCTTCTGTGTCCCACTCCGCTACCTGCATCTCTGTATTTCCAGCCACTTCACGTTCCCGTCACTACAGGCAAAAATATCAATTATTTCTGCTATTTGCTTATTTGTTGTGTTGTGTAAGTGACAACAAAACTCTGCACAATGATCATTTATTCGGCTCACTTATTCTGTTTGAATTCAAGTCATTTTTCTCCCTCTCCCCTCTGTTCCCTCCCTCATCCTCTCCATATGCTCAGATCACATTATTCATTTCTTCCTCTCATCTTTTTCTTCCCTCCCCCCTCTCTCCCACCTATCTCACCTCTTGTTTATTGATTCTCTAGATTAAGAATTCCTAGGGTGGCGGATTGTAACACACAAGCATCAAATTATTTTGGGGTGTGCTTATTTGCCTTTCCCTTGCATCTATTTGGCCTGTGTCTGTAGACAATTATGCCTACCCAGCCCCAGACTCAGGTGCTAATAATGAAGGACAAATAGAATCATATGTGTAAACTTCTCCCACTGATGAAAATTTATATTAACTTTCTACCACAGTAAACAGAGCTGCATAGCTACACCGTCCCTGGGGGACCCGACGAGATGAATTTGCTCGATCCTACCGCAGGAAGAAAGCTTGTATAAGAGAGAAGAGTGCTGATAGTAAGAGGGACTCTAAGGTGTCTAACTCCATTGTATAACCTCACATTTTCCCCCTAACTCAAAACATCGGTCTGCTTTGCAGATAACTGATCAGAACTGTGTGTCTCTGTCTGAAAGTTGAAGAGTGCATCCGCTCCAATATGTATGTGTCATCTGAGACAATGACATACTGTGCCAGTAATAACAGAGAGCACGACCTGCTGTCTTTCACTGCAACCACAATGGTGACTAATATCCCATCCCCTGCTCTTGTCACCACAGATGGAGTGTGCAAATATATCAGTTAAAGCGAGGATAAAGTGTATTCTAATCGGCTTTACATTCATAAACTGAGAAAGAAGTCAAAACTGCTTCACAAAAAGGACTATTTTCAACAAATTCCAACAGCTGAAAATTCCTAATTCCACACTTATCAAAGATGAACCTTGACTTAACCTGTAAACCTACAAGGCACTAGGAGTACATTCTCTTTCAAGTTTACTGGTTTTATTTTGAATTAATTGCAACAATAGTACAACAGTTTCCAAGGTAATCAGCTCAGAGGATTTTGTGAAATCTTCATGGCATATCAAATTAAATTAGCAAACAATTGGCAGATATACAAAGAAATCTCAGCGTCCTCTCATAATTTACCTCCACTGCTTGTTCTCAAGTTTACCTTGACCTGTACAGTACCACTCTACTTAGATAAGATGACAGCTGGACCATTCTGGAAAGGCTTTTATATACTACTGCAAGGAAAGTCCTACAGAATCTGACAACTTACACAACATACTTTCACTTAAAGACAGGCTAAAAGAAAAATAGACAGAGGGAGAAGAGGAGAATCGAGGGAATGTATTCATGCAGGTGGACCAAGAAAGGTTAAGTTTTTGTTTCAGACAGATGTTTAAGTATTCTCTTTGCAAAAACAAAGCTGGAATGAGCTTAAGTTAAACTTAACTTTCATATATACACACATACTCCCACTCTCTGCTGAAGTTTCCACTATAGGTAAATATGACCTCGGTAATCCTCAGTCACAGGCCATAGGAGTTCACGCAGCTGGATAAATTGCTGATATGAAATATTGCAGTAAGGACAGTAACATACAAAAGTGGCTGAGCCAAACGGGGGGAAAAATGGAAATCTGGTGGAAAAAAGACCTCAACTGCTCAGAGGTAGCATGCACATAAATCTGAAACATGTCAAACATAAAAAAAGTATAAGCCAAGCTATTCTGAGAACTACTACAGGCATCGTCTCATCATTCTTGTCAAAGATCAGACACAGAATAGAGGTGTCTTTGTCAGAGCTCATGTCTGTCTTTGTTGACTAGGCTTAGGCTCCCACTCCAAAGAAACAAAGCCAGGGGTGACATGCAGGCTGATTACAACAGCAGAGAACCAGCAGCTGTTAGAAAAGTGACGATTATGAGACAAATATGTGCATACATGCGCTGCAAATAAGACACGCATGCACAAGCAGAAATTGGGGTCATAGTGATAAATACAAGATCGTGTGAGTCGCAGCTGATCTCAGTTGTTGCACTGAAGGTTTGTAAACTACATTTAAGTCAATTTCCCTTAAATTAAACCACTAATAAGGATGCAATGCATATTGTGACTCTAAGCCGACACAAAACAGTCATTTGGGAAACGACAACAGCAACTACAGCACTTACCCAACAAAAAATATATATATATATAAATGAAAATGGAGAAGCTGATGTCATTGAGAATATTCACTGATGTGGGTGTGCACTGACGTGAGCAACCCAACTCTGTGTGCTGATTGAGTACTTCTGTATCTGACCCTGTCTAGGGGGCTCTGCTGTTGCAAGTCAATAGTATGAGTGTCTGTCTGTCTCATCCTGCAGAGCTCAGGTTAAGTGTTGAGTCTAAGTGTTACCCTCTTCATGTGGTCGATGAAAGAGAGAGAAAGAGAGTGTGTGAGAGGGAGCACCCCAACCTAAGCTATAAATGAACTCACCTCAGTCACAGTGTGTTCATTTTCAAGATGCTTCTGCTTATAGCATATTAACAGTGGCACAGCGGATTATAAATTAGGACATGCTGTGGTTTTTAGATAATCTACTAGTAATCAATACTTAATCTCCTATCAATCTATCCATCCGTACTACCTATCAATCACATTTTTTTTTCTTTATACTATCAGGTGAAGGGTGAATACTTGATCCAGTTTTATTTCCTGCAACTGAAGCAAATAAGACATTGATAGGAGTTTTAACAGCAATTACCCAGTTTAAACAAGTTTGTGTGTCTACTCTGTCCTGCCATTAACCCCCAGTACCCTCAATGAACAATAGGTGATGTATCTTTCCAATTGTGCCACATTTCCCCCCAAAGATCAACTCAATAAACATCCACCACATCTGCTTGTGGAAAGCGAATGGATCACATTCACTTCCCCTCACTTCTCTCTACCTCTAACATCAATCTTTTCCAATGCTCCTCCTTCTCCGTTTCTTCCATCCACTCTGCGTTGCACCATTGTAGTTACCTTGTGAATATTCCAATTACAGTGATGCATGTTTGACCTTTAAGTGAACAGGAGAAGATACAGTTATCTATCTTCCTCTCTTTTACTCAGCCTCTGTCAATCAGCACACACATCAACACACGAACACAGGCTACTTGCCTGATCTGGGTTTCAGGAAATGTGTTGTGTATGCACGTGTAGCTGTGTTTGGCTCTGTTTGAAAGCATAACAAAAAAAGGAAGAAAAAGAGCACAAACTGTGACCAGGGTGGGGTTGAAAAAAGACGCTTGCTTTAGGTTTGAGAATGAATGATAAAAAGGTATACCACACACACAAAAGGCAGTTATGTTAAACAAGTTTCCCCTTAATTTTCAACCAGCCTGAGTGCGCCTTACTCCCATAAACAAAGACTTTTCCAACAGCATCCTATATCACGCTTCTAAGAACAAGCAAGCGTGAGCAGAATCATACTTTTTCCGTTTCATTCCTGCACCCGCCCTTTTCCAAAACGCTAATCTACATCTTTCATTGCATCAAGAATGGAAATTCACAAGAAATGCTTCTTTTTCAATTTCATGCTGAAGTAGCTCAAGTTAGTGGATGTAATTTCTCCTAACAAGAAAATTTATCACTCTGTCGCACACTTAGTCCAGCTATGTGAGAAAAGGGCCTCCTTTCTACATTTTTTATTTTTTTTTAACTTCTTGAGCTTTGATAAATGTGCCAAAAGCATGAATACTTTCACCATACCCCTCCACACAAGGACAGAGCAATTACACTGATCATTTCAACAAACAAAAAAAATACTATGGTTGAAATTTGCATAAAAGATAAACGACATATGATTTATGGAGCATTATAAAATGAAGTAGAGAATGAGCCAAAATGAGGATAGGGTTTATTTTATATATCTTGCAGAGACCTCAACTACTAAATCTAAATTATGCAATGGTACAAAATCACAGAGAAAAAAAAAAATCCTAAAAAAAAAAAGAGGAATTCTGCACTTTAGAATCTGTGCCAACAAAGAACAGTTTCCTTGCAGTTCCCGACAGACATTCCGGGGAAGACTAACGATACAAAAACTCCTACAAATCCATTTGAAGTTTTGTGCAAATTAGGATTATCAGCCCCGCAGTGAATTGGATGAAAAAGTCCAAACAGGTGAAAAGGAATGCATGAAGAATAGTATCAAAGAAACAATACCACGCATGGCCAAGTCACCGGGCTAATGTATATTTATCATGTAAACTTCTGATAAATGCATATGCAGAAACAATCAAATCTCTTGGTTTCCATTGGAAGATTTTACACCATGGATTCAAGCGTGAAACCAATATCAGCTTAGTGTCTACTCAAGCTTGAAGCTCACAAAGCATGTTCTGCATATGCTCATGGGCGTCATTTTTATCAGGGTGGAACAAGCAGCTTTCCAATGCTATCACTGATCAATTCGTGCAAGTTAAGTCCCCAGTGTGGGTAAATAAGCAGTGGTTAAGTCTTGATGAGGAATGGCAGGCTGTTTGAGTGGGAACATAGGCTGGAGAAAGGCGGGCTTGTCTATCTGCTACAGTGGATGCCTAGCGCGACTCCCATCATTAACCTCAGGCTAGAGTACATCTAATTCTCTGTATCTGCTCAAAACAAGTGTTCAGTTTACTTTGCAAAAGGACTCAACTGTAAGTGGATTCTGCTTTACAAATTGCTTCTCCTGACTCTATATATGCCAAGCTGTTCTTTTATATATATTTGTTCACAATAATATCGGGCATTATCAAAAGTTGTAAATGATAGAGGTGGCAGTCCACCAGTCAAGATGAGACTTTGGCTGATACACTCTAAAACCCAGCCGCATCAGCTCTAAAGCCTGCAGTGAGGAGAGCCAAAGCCAGCGCTAAGTGACATGTCAGTCAGTTTGTCTGTTTGAAGCGTTATATTCCCCACGGCCTGAGCTTATTTACTACATTTGTATGAAAAGCTGCAAAGAGGAGAGGCTGAGAGCCCGGCTGGCTCTCTTACATATGTATACAGTGTTTGGAGGCAATGCGTAAAGAGCATCTCCCCTTGCAGACTGGTAATAAACTCCAAACAACTTGGCAGAAGGCTAGAGCCATTTATATTTTTAAAAGTGGGTCAGGGATGAAGGTAATCGGAGCAGCACGGCGTAGTAACAAGTGCATCAAATAACTGTGATGATACCTGGAATCTGTTAGCAGAGATTCAGGGCGCATTAGGGGAAGGGAATCAGTGACAGGAAAGATGCTGCTTCTTCTTGCTAGTCATCTTCTTAATCAGATTTGAAATCATTTTGATATTAGTTAGAGAAGGAGAAGAGGGTAGAAGAGGGTGTACACAACAAACCATTGGGCATGCGTTTCAGAGTCTGATTTGTTACTATTCATGACTAAAGCAGAGAGGAACTGTAATACTAGACATGCTTGTTAAATTCACAACACTCCAAAGCTGCCTTCTAGCAAATCCTGTCTTTTGGTTGTCAGCTTAAGACACCCTGGCATATGCATATGTAGGATTTTTAAGCTCTGTTAAATGGATAGCGGTGTCGTGGCCTATCAAATGAGTATAAGCCACTTGCCTTTTTTTCCTTTTTTTTGAGGGGGGTGGGGGGGACATTATAGAGAAAGCAGGCAGAAATGCATTACCTTGTATGCATCAGAAAGCACACGCGAGTTTTCTTCATCCTACAGTTAAGTCCATATTAGAAGAAAACAGGCATTTACATGCATGTATTCAGGTTGTGTGTGACAGTAACACTCCACCCCTCTTTATTAATGACTGTTTAAGCCGATGACAGGGGAGTGGCAACAAACAATGACAGAAGGCCTGTTTTCGATTGTGAGGCCGCTAAAGATGATGCACCATTCACCACCAAGTAAGTTTGCAAATAAATTATTGTGAGGGGTATTGAGCTGAAGCAATTGCTCAGCCCACTCCGAGAGAGAGCACTGGATGTGTGTCTGTGTGTGTAGGCATGCCTGTAGACGTGTTTATGCCTGTGTGAGTGGGCTTATAGATCCAGTGCCATTTATTTCCCAGAGCTGGACCAGGGCAGTTAGGGAGGCGTAAAAGGAAATGAGTTGTGAAGTGGCCATTGATCCTGGCCTGGACTAGGTTAGCTCGAGACTGTGCTACTATTGGCCACTGTGTGTGCAACTCAATGACTGCCTCTTATTTACACAGAGGTGGTTAACCCTGGCCTGGTCATTTATCACTGGGCTACTGCTCTTCTTAGAACAAAATAGAAGAAAAAGACAAAAATGTCAACTCAAATGGGTCATTTAAATAAAAAGCCCAAAGAAAATGTTCTTTTAGATGCGGTTCCCATAAGACTTCATAACTGGTTTCTTACTGGGAAAGAAAAATATAGAATTGTTTCTACCTGTGTTGCCGTTGACCTGTAAAAATACACTGTTCTTCCCTCTCCATAGCTCCCTTCTGCCTGCGGACAAAACGCCCATAAGTGTTCATTTCCAGTAGATTTCACTTCATCTCTCATCCTCTCCTCACAATTCCTCCATCGCTCCCTCTCCCACCCTCTCAATGTCCCTTTCTCTTCGTGTCTCTTTCAAGCCTTGCAGCTTGACATTTCGCCATGCTCTCAAGGGACGCCTGTGCGAAATGGAGTTACTGGGAGAGCACCACTGTAAATTCCAGAAGGCCACATGTAATGTGTCTTAAACATAGATGGACAGCCCAGGTTTCAAGGAGCTGAGGAAAAAAAGATGGGAGTGGAGGGGGGGTAGAGGGAGAGCGGGAGGAAGAAGTAGTGTCTAGATAGATAATAGAATAATACTGTGTTTTGTCTGGGGAAGGGTGAGCAAACAGTAGCCATGCTGTCATTCACATCTTATATCTTTAGTGTCATCGCAAAAGGGGGAACTACAGGCCTATATGTCACAGGCCTGTATGTACTCTTCTGTGGGGACTGTCTGCTGATAGCTAGGTTTGAAATAAAAGGAAGGATGGCTTTCATTGTAAATAAGTCAGACACAAGGATTGCTGGAGAAGAGCCGTCTTCTCGCTGAAAGGGGAAATTATTTAACAATGACATACAGTACACGCTGCCTTCCTAACGCTCCTCCTGCCTTCATAGAAAAAAACCTTATCTTGGAACAGACGATGATGGTTAACAAAAGGCTCCGTTATGAAATCGTTCATATTTCAGAGGTCTTTCTCCTGTCCTGAGAGGTGATTGATGCATCAGGCCAGGGCCAGTGTCTTATTTACACAGTTGAGTGGGGCAATCTCAGGCCTTAAAGATAAACCTAATGAGCTTCTTTGTGTAAGGGTGCAAATGAGAGACACCATCCTCCCATCCTCCTTCCCTGCTCCATGCAAAGGGACAGTCTGGGTGATTAGGCCTTTAAATTATGCTCAAGGGCAAAGCACAGATTTGCATCGTAGGAGTGTGTGTGTGTGTGGGCGTGCATGTGGCTTCTCAAATATGGCACAAAGAGACAGGCAGAGAGGCAGGTGAAGGGTAGACAGAAAGATGCTTGAGGCTTGTTTGTGGAAAGTGATGGTGGGCAAAAACTGTGTCTACACTAAACAACAAATCTGAGTTGTTATAAGAGAGGGATAAGCTCATATGTAAGTCAGATAAGCATGCGCATGCTTACATACACACACAAATACACTGTTATTTTGCCCTTTGTCTGTGGGGTAACTTCCTCTCTAATGACTTTCATTTGGGGGAGAATTTAATTTGCCCCTAAACCCTAAATAGTACCCATCACTTGCTGTCAAATTTCTCATCCCTTCTATTTCCTGCAGCTAAACAGCTAGGAAGGCAGGTTAATTGCTGTCACTCTCAAGTTGGACCACTGCCTACCTCTCGTGTAGCGACAGGGATAGCCTAGAAGTAAAATGGCACCTTGGCGCACTTATTGTAATTTATGTCAAAATGTTGCAGTCATTTGAATAAGGATGGATAGTTTGCATTTTGCTGCATCATGTGCGTCAAAAACAAAAAAATGCATACCCAACAGGTTTACCAATATTTAGACCCCTTTCTCTCAGTCCAATAAAATCATATTATAAATGTATAAATACCATATACATATATATTTTATATGAAGTTATAATATTTTATGTAAAGGTTGTGACCTTCGTATCATGTTTGCACTTAACAGTGAGTCCTGGGGACAAAGGAATAGAATGCAGTGGCATAAAGCATTCCCTACAGCTATCCATATAAAGGTCTTTGGTTAAGACAACTGACTTGACCATAATAGATTAGTCGGGGCTTCCATCTTGCTCTGAATATCAATATACTTCCTATGGTAGCAAGCCCATTTAGAGCAGGCAGTAGTCCGGAGTATTGGCTCATCAATCCCACTGATAACCCTGGCAGGATTAAGTCCACAGACCACTGTAATCAACTAACAGGCTCATTATGGGACATTATGGTATAGATCCAAAGATCAATGCATTTGCAAAAAGTATTAGAACATAATACTGACTCAGGCCAATGACAAATTGATTGGTAACATGAGCTCAGCAGATTTTTGGGGAGCTTTTTTTCCCCCTCTCCTTTTTTCTTGTTCCCCAAGAGAGTTTTTGTCGTGATCATTTTGCATAATAATTAGGCTCTGTAACATTCATCATTTGCTCTGATACATATCTGCAGCTGGCAAATTGCAATCAGATACAGTGAGTATCTAATCTGTGATCTCAAATCAAATTAGGTCTATTTAGACAACCTTGAGAATGTGGCAATGAAAGCCTGACAGAAATTAGAGGCTGGAAATTTAATTGTGACAATGGTTATTATTCAAATGACCTGTATAAAAAAAAATTAATATATACATTTTAAGTGGTACATGATATACACTATAATCAGTCAAATAAGCGCTTGTCACAGCTGTGTGGTTGAAGGAACATCTCAACCATAAATATTTGAATATGCAAAAATGATTTGTAACCTGGGCTTGATCTGTGTTCTATAAGCCTTTGGCCAAATCTAAGGTGATGAGACCTTAAGACGCTGCTTTTCTAATTATAGCTGCAGGTGGTATTTTGGAGCTGCTAGGTAATGGCACAACCCATAGGGACAGTGGAGAATTCATCAGTGCTTATTATTAATCATCCCCGTGATGAGAGACTGGAGCTTCTATACCCAGCGGACCACTCAATGTCATTCCAAATATGGATGGAAAATTAAACCAAACAGCCTTACTTGAAAATGGACTTAGTGCAAATGTGGGCAGGTTTTACACACAAAAAAGTGCAACTATAGATGGGTGCCAGTACATCAGACCAGAAATGTCCATATTTTACAAGCAAGCAGTCACTTAACACACCTCTGCCAGCATCACAACCGTCTTCTTCAGATGTACACATCTGTAAACCGGTCCCACTTAGTCCTGATGAACCATTTCTTCTTTTTAAAAAACAAAACAAAACAAAACATATTCTTCTTCCTTGAACAGTTTTTCGTCTCTGAGGAGATTCAGGGTGAAGTTAGCAGCACAGGCCTCCTGCTTTAAAAAGCCTCCAGAGTCCTGTTAGCCGGACTGCTCATTTCAATGTGTCTGTCTCAGGGTTGGAAGAAGGTTCGGGCTGGCCTCTTTACAAGGCGCACACTGCTACGCCGCTCCGCCGTCCCCGCCCCCCCTTCACACACACACACACACACACACACACACACTACAGCTCTAGCCGTACGTCCTTCTCAGAGACTTAACTAGACACTATATGCTTACGTAGCTTTTTGCGTTTTGTGCTGTGACCTTTTTTTAAAAATTTTTTTTATTTTTTTTAAACGTAACTTTCACAGACCAGATTTTTTGATTCATTTACCGACTTAACATTTCCAGATGGACTTTCCTCTTCTCAGTTTTAATAACATTTTGTGTAACTTTGCCTTATATCGAATCTCCAAATCAGATTTGGATCGTTTCTAGCTATTCCAGCTGTGATCAAATCATTTTATTAACTCTCGCACAGACATTAAACATGTGTGGACTGTATTTATAGTGAAATTATACTAAAATTATTGTTTAAAAAAAACAAAATATCTTATTTTCAACAAAGCCCCGCATTCTGAGTGAGTGGACTTCAATATGACTTGCAGTGAGATCATTTACCAGAATCTTTTTTATCACCCCCCCATCTTTTTCTATCTCTCTGTCACTCTGTTGATTGTATTTCCACGGATAGAAGGTCACTCTGGACCGAACAATTCCAAATGTGAAAGAGTGATGACTGAGAGCAGGACAGAACTGACCCCAATCAGACAATCAGTTGTGTGTGGAGAGAGACTTGTAAGGTGGTGATAAATTGGGGGTGAAGCCAAAGTGCAACGATGTTGCTGCAGCCACCAGCAAGACAACTGAGGTTCTGCTGTGGGTGGAGGGATGGGGATACTGGTGGTGGTGGTGATGGGGGGTTGTTGGACATGCTTCATTCGGCTGCCACAGAGATGCACACAAACACCTCGGCATCTATTGTGTGACCCTGACTGATCTGACCACGGGGCTTCAGCTGCCTCAGAAGATACACACACATTCATACAAATACATGCTCGGATGAAAATTCTCATCACACCAAAAGGATGGCACGCATCATTACGAACCTGCGGCGTTGTCCCCCATTCACCCCAAAGCATGGCCCTCTGACCCAATCTCCCACTGCTCTTTTGGCAAACTGTCAAAGCCATCATTTACCGTGAAAAGACACGAGAGACACTTGACTCTTTTACTCTGCTGGTGACTGACTTTCACAACTCCTGCCCCCCAACCACCACCTCTCACAACCCCCTGCAGTTCATTCACCCCCAACTTGCTCGGACTGAGATGAATACAATGAAACATGGTTTTCAAAGGGGAAAAAAAAAACTCAAACAGCATCAAATATTTGTGACCCGCTTTGATCAGAGCAATTCAGTAAAACTTACAAACAATGAAATGATCAGATCAGAAGCTAACAAACAAAAAAGGAAAAAACTAACACTAAAAAGACATCTATATGGTATCTACAGGAAGATAGTGAGCATAAGTTTTTCAAAAGTGAACAGGTCAAAGGTTTTCAGCTGTTGGTAGGTCCGCACATGTGTGTGAGCCTCAAACTAGTGCCGAGTTAGGAGGCCCTCTGGTGGATACAATGCTGCCATGACACACACTCACTCACACCATCCACACTGGACTGTACGATACCCCGACACACGTTCTTTCCCTTTCCGCACTCTGTCCTACTCTTCTTCTGTCATCACTCAGTCACGCACATCCACGCACGGCTTTTCTCACACACGGCCTCACATAGCTGCATCAACCTCTCTGTACACACACAGACTGAAATGCCAACACAATGATATACTGAAAGGCAGAAATAAACTACAGTAAAGACTTCCATCGTCTGCAAAGCTTGCTGACAGCACAACAAGCTGACAAGGAAACAACACAAACAGCTTGTTGTATGAACAGAGTTGTTTTCCACACACTGGAAAACACACAAAACAAACTATTAATTCACAGTGCCTTCTGCCTATGTAGAAGCAGCCCAGCACTGCCGGAGCAGAGAGCACAGCAGAGCAGAGAGGGAGAGCATAACAGAGTGAGAGGGAGGTAGAACGGCAGAGACGAGACGGGGGAGAAACACAACTTACCTGCTGTTGTTGCAGATGCAGCAGCTCGACTGTGCTTACTTCGCTGCTTGTGTCACCAGCGCTTGATCTCCCATCTCTACTGCCAGCCTCTAATTGGCTGCTGCTTAGGGTGCTCATTCCATTTTGACTCATTGAACTGTTGCTTATTGTCTCTGTGGCCGACTCCTGCATCATCATGATTTAAAACCTAGAAGTGATTAAGAGGCACCAGTTAGGGCTCTTCTTGTTACAATTCCCCCCTTTTTCCCTCCTTTCTTTTTTTTTTTTTTTTTCCTTCTTCTTTGCACGCTTCCATTATCAAGCCCTCAGTCCCCCTCTGCAAATTAAAGCATTTAAAGAAGAGGGAGGGGGGGGAGAAGAAGGGGGGATGCAGGAGGAGCAATTATGCATTCATTGTGTAAATGAAGCAATACAAAGAGATGCATGTACTGGTGCTTTTTGAAATAGGAAGGGTGCTAAAATATTGCAAATGTTTATATCTATCAAAAGTGTTCAAGTAAATAAATACCAGCACCTGGTTTTAAAAACAGCTTTTGGTATCATTTTCATAATTTACAACTTTAAATGGAAAAGAAAGAGAAAAATAAATCTATTAAACAAATGTTATCCTGACACAGGCTTGTTTTTAATTTCTAATATTTTCTTTATCCTTCGCCAGACAGAGATGACCATGCAGAGAACTAAACTACGCATGCTAAAAAAAGAAAAGAGTGTCAAATCTGTCAAATTTTTAGTCTGTTTTTGCATCTAAAAAGAAGTTGCCTAATGATGCAAAGCTAATCATGTAAAATTAAAATTGGGGGGTTTGGGGGGCACCAAATCACATGGTCCAAGACTGGTGATGAGAACTATAATGGGTTTGTCTTCCTTGCTGTGGCTAAATAAAATTTGCCTTGCAGGCTTCCATACAGCAGGGATGCTCATGTCTTTTTTCATCCCCTCTCTTTTAATTAAACCTTATATTGTCTTTTTTTTCCCTGACATTTACCAAAAAAGAAAATATCTCTGCTCTAAACTTGCCATTAAACCAAATATTCAGGTCTTTCTGTTCAATTTGCAAGCCACAACTTCCAATTGAACTGTAAATAAATAAAATAAGCTGACTTAAAACTATCATCTTTTTTGATGGAAAGCTTGTCAGACTGATAAAAAAAAAGAGAAGAAAGGACAAAATTTTATTACGAATATCACTAATGATTGTGCTAAAAACAGCATAAATTATGCATATTACCTCCTCTCTTTTTGGTAATAAATGTTTTATCATTATCCCCTACATTTAAAGATCTGTACCTTTGCTTGGGCAGAGATGAGCCCCCCCATCATCGGTCCACAAACTCAGAAGAAATAAAAAGACACTGAGAGCAAACTCAGACTATGCACCAAAATTATGGAAGAAAAATAGAATTATTGAAAACTGATATCTGAAAAAAAGTTTGAATTCAATTAATACAATGGATAATAAAATACAGACAGAAGACTATAAAAAATGTGTAAATATTTTTTAAATTATTATCATATTCTTCTTTTCAATCTGTATGGTCAAACTATTATTGGTAAAAGTCTACACACAACAGAGGAGCAAAGATGGTTGTATGTGCTTTTATGTGCATTTGTGCCCAGCCCATTTGGCTAGAGTGTGCATTCTTCGGCCTGTAAATACCACTTTAATAATAGTGTGTATATGTCTGTCGGTGTATTTGTGTGTGTGTGTATGTGTGTGTTTGATGAGACGCAGATACAGGACAACCCTTAAAGGATGTCCACAGCCAGGATAAACAGGATCTAGGCAGGGAGAACAAACAGGGGCTGAGCTATTACACAGAGCAGGGCGACAGCTGCCCGGGACACAAGTAAATAGGGAAGAGGCCTGGACAAGGCGTGCTTGTGAACAAACAGGCCCCTGTTTAACACTGTGCCGCTCACTACTGATGGAGAGAGACACGGTGAGAAAAGACAGAGGAGAGAGAAAGACAGAAGAAAGGAAAGAGAAGGGGGGGGTGTAGAAAGACAGTGGGAAAGAATAAGAGAGTGAAAGAGCAAGAGAAAGAGGGAATTGGTGGGAGGAAGATGGCGGTGACGAGGTTGGAAGGGGAGGGAGGGGGTAGACTGGCACAATGTGACATCCAATCCGGTGATGAATCTCAGCATAAGAAACTCAAGGCTGCAGCCGAGATCAGCCGGCTAATAAGTATTCAAATTAGGCATAAATTTTACATGCCCAATGTTTAAAATATTCAGAGAAAGACTGTCTGATTGCCTTTACTACGATTTTATGAACATTCTAATGGAGCTTGGATCTCTCTTTTCACCGCTTTCTATCTTGGACCTGGGATGGATGTTCAGAAAACTTGAAGATATATGAGACAAGGAAATAAGGATTTTAATAATGTCAGAATGCAATGCAAACTACAGCAGAAATCTGGGCAAAATTGCTTTTATGATATTAATAAACCAATTTATTTTTTATATGCACTCATGTGTCATTACTTATGTATAAACAGTAAACGAAATGTTAAAAAAGGCAAAAAATTATGAAAGAAATTAAGAATAATTTGAATTAAATACACAAATAAAATCCCACTGCACATCTTAATCTCAGAGCTATAATCCACCCCCCGCCACAAAATAAAATCTGTGCAATATGTCAAGCTGCTACATGATGATAATGCAGATATATGCAAAGTATATTCGCAGAGATCAGATGGTGCTTTAACCTTAATGACAGCGGTGAGATAAATTAATTAGCCATCTAAAGGCAGCATTCAAATCTGCCAATTAGAATGTCAATTAGAAACACAGCCAGGCTGCAGTGATGAGCGGGCGGCCAAGCTGCGGCTCTGGCTGTGGGGGTGATGGAACTGTCACAGCCAGAGAGACACACACTTCCACAATACTCAAGAGAGACAGATAGTGACAATACTCAGCACCCGAGGGTGTGACTGTATGAAGTATGTATCTACATTTGTGTCTGGATGTGTCTGTGACTATACTTGCCCGCCACAGGTCTTCCTGTGCCCTTTCCCTGAGGGGTACCAGCCCTGACCCCCAGATCAGCCTGTGCTAAACCAACTGGGCTGGAAAAAGCCACGCCACCTACAGCTACAATATCTGATGGGGCCCCTGCTTCTCATCTGTGGTGGTGCAGGCGAGTTTAATGCAGCATGAGTGAGGCTGTCGGCTCGCCCACATGTGTGTTTTGCATCCATAAATCGTCGGTGTCCTGCATTTCAACACGCATGCTATTTGATGCCATTTCCTCAAGCCATAATCTTCCAATGAAGGAAAACCTAAACCGCTTATTATCATGAGCCCGAGTTGAGAGGAAGGTTGTTATTACCTGGTAATACGCTGGTAATTCTGCAAGTGTATTACTTAGTGTGGGAAGATGACAGTGATACACTAAATTTACTGATGTTAATGATCGCTGATGGCTTCGACATTTCTATTAAGGTGGAGGTTCAGCAGAAAACAAAAAAACAACTGCCACCAGTTATCTCTTTCCTTGTGCAACCACATAACCAAATATTTACTCTTGAATACTGCAACTCTTTCTGTTCCATCAGAATAAGAGAAAAAATCGTCCTGGTGAAGCATTTGGCCTGGACTTTACGGGAATTTTTTTCCCTATTCTCTGAGAAGTGACACAACAAAAGGTGTAAGGAAAATTGAGCCTTTCATTGCCTCATACACTCTCTCGCACACACACACACTCTCTCTCACACACACACACACACACACACACGCCTATCATTAAAGGGGAAAGAAGCAGCCCTCCATCTTTGTTTGCGAGCTCTAAAAGCCCTTAATGTAGCCTCATTACCTGGCCTGTCTCCCGCTCTATCATGTGCAGTAAACACACAGTATGACACTGGCCATCCATCTAGAGGGAATACACAGCTGTCCGCTGTGCTCCAACCATGTTTCGGGAACACAGAGGAATTTAAAACGTATACACTCACACATTCACTGTTAACACGCTACTGGCCTGACACCGTCTTCAACTCTGGGTTATCCATTTCCAGTGAGAGGATGGTCACACTGATCCATTCATTCTATATCGGGGAGTTAAAAAAAACATTTTTATTAGGATGAGACCAAAAAAAAAAAAAAGGGTTGGTTGTAAACCTGTGATCCCAGACGTCCGTTCATTATCAGCTCACATTTCGGGTGGCTGGCTAGAAGTCCTTTGGTTTTGTGAGATCAAAATGAAAAAATAATAATAGAAATTACATTTCACAGTCTGCTGACTCCTCACAGCTCTCTCTGATCAGGTCCAGATATGGTTACTATTTAAAATAATCACAGATTCTGTGCTTGAGTGAAATTAATTCATCATTGCCATAAGTTACCATGCATACCAAATAAAGAAGTAACTGTGCAAGGACAAGAAGTCACATATTCAATAGTTAAGATTGCTTAATAAATCAAAATGCCATGCTTGTGCTGAGAAAAAAGTATGGCATTTTCAGTGACAAATTCAACCAAAAAATACAAAAGATAAATAAAATAATTCAGCTGAATAACAAGCTGAACAACTTAATCAGATGTCTTGCATACATTTATGTCTTTAACAAATCTTTGATTATGAATGTTTGTTTGTACTTGAGTGTGAACTGATTTTTATTCCATTCACTGAGCTGTCACAGCACAGAGACACCACAAGCAATTCATTACAGCCCACAGCTTCATGCAGGGGAGTTTGGAGTTGAAAATGGAAAAACGACCACTTGGAAAGCAACGTTCGACAAAACCCAGTCTCCCGAATTAAATAAGGCATGCCAAGCTGCCGTGCCTCGGAATTAAAAGCTTCCTTTTTGGCACTAAAGGACCACCATAAAAGAGCATTAATGACTGCTTCTTATAAACCTGTGTATGGTAATGGTTTCTGCTCATAGATAGAGGAATTTCAAAAGTACTTCACCGGTGAATAAAGATTGCTTTGGGAAGAAAAGGGGGCTGAAGAAAATCATATTTACAAAATCAGGAGTGGGGCCAAATGAAAGAGATGAATATGAATAATGGACTTTGCTTTTTTTTTTTTGCAGGATTAACATTATTCAAAGCAACAGAATCAAATGTGGTTATCTCCTGTCCAATGAGCCCTACATTGACAAAACCTCAGTCATATTTCAATTCTTCATTTGAGCTGACAATAAATTGTAGTTCTGTGATAGGAGACATTCAGTCAAGAATGTTCAGAACTTAATTCTCTTCTATTTACAATAAGGAGATGAGGTAGAATAAGATAAAAGACAGACTATTTGCCACAGTGTGCAAGTGTCCTTGAACGGATGTGTGAGTGTGTCGGAGTCAGTGTTCGAGGACAGAAAGGGGGAAAAATTACAAAGAAAACCAGTGGAAAGAGTATAAAATGCATGTTCAATTGTACAGTCAGCACAATGTCTCTTTAGAATCAAATACAAGAGGTCTCATAATAGTGTGCATGATACTATGTTCGTGTAAAATAATGTTACATTAATACAGCAAACTCTGAAAACTGACAAGGACGAATAGTGTATGGTTAAGATCAAAAAGTGTAGGAAAAGCAAAAATCTGAATATTTAATGGAAAGAAATTAAATATCTCACTGGATATACATCTGCCTTTGCTAAGCAAAAAGCACTGGTGCAGCTATAAAGGCATATTTTTTAAATATATTACTCTGTCGCTGCAAAACCCCGACAGACAGAAATAGAGGAGGAAAAAAAGAGTTTTCTCCAGTATTTAGGCTCGTCCCATATCATTTACATGTTACCCATCAGACACCTCATTCTGCTGAGGCAGTAGACAGCCCTGCCATGGCGGGTGAGCAAGACAGTGACGAAAGCCGATCAGTCGGCTCTCATTTGCATATTTGCCAATTCTGTTAATTAACTCAGCCCACCTAATCAGGGCTAATTGACCTATAAAGAGGGGAGGCCTCATTGTCTCATCCAATCATCTTTATCAGGAGAAGAGGAGGTGTGCTGTGTATTCAGGGTACTTCCGACCTAACTGTATTTATAGACCTCGTGCGTGAAAGTATTTCACTCAGAAAAGAGGTTTGATTCCGTGGGTGATCAGGACTGAGCTGCTTTGACACGGAGCAAGAGATGGATAACAAAAACAAGAAAATGGACAAATTTCTTACACTAGCGGGCTTGAGGAGAGCAGAGAAAAATCAGAGGAGCTAATGACAATTGGATGATCTGACTCTGTAGTCCTTCCTGCAGCGGGGTAGATCCAGCGGACAGGCACAGGAGCCAGCCACGGCCGGCGCAGCTACAGAGACATAGCTCATTGTGACGTTTCCAGTTATTTCTGGTTGATTAGGGCCATTATGTCTCCAGCTCTGATTTATGTTGTCATTCCCTCTCAGCAGTCCTGCATCGATAGATCTTAATGAATTGGTAAATAAGGGTGAAGATTGCAGTTGACAACACCGCAACATTCCTCATTCATACCAGACAAGATTTATGTAACCAATTAGAAGCATAAAAGCAGGAGGGGGTTTTGGTCAGGAAAAAAAAAAAATCTTTCCTGAGGAAAATTTCAAAAAGCCTAACCCACGACAAAACACATAATGAGCTGTCTTTAACCTCGACTTAGTCACACTTTTACAAGACAATGCTAGGGATTGCAAAAATGTTTTCGGAAGAAAGATGTTACTCCTTATTTCACAATGTAGGGAGAAAAAAAGATGACGTGTTAATACTTGACTGCCCTTCTCCATTAAAAAAAGACACACTATATCCAAGCTGTCATAAAGAACACATCAGAATATTCTCCAAAGATGATAATGATAAAAAATAAAAATATATAATAAGAATAAATATAATAATAATAATAATAATAATAATATTAATAATAATAATAATAATAATAATAATAATAATAATAATCAGGACTAATAAACTTGCATCATCAATAAAAAAAAAAACGCTTTCATTGGCAAATAAATTAAAGAAACCTGTCCTCCACCAGTATCTCAAACATCAAGAACAGACCTAATGTACGTGAACAGGTGTGTGTATAGGGGGTGGGGGGTTTACATGAATCAGTCGCTGTCTTAAAAGTTAACAGATGAGTGAATAAATTTTCATTTGCCGTTTTAATTTTTTCCTCCATTCGCCTCAAATATCAATAATTTATTTCGCACAATTGTGGTTCTGGGATTTCTTCAGCAGACAAATAAAAGCCAATTTGTCATTAAAAAAATTTATTAAAAAATCTAGATAAAAAGTGCTGATCATCAATAGTCAGTGACAGTCCAGGAAGACCCATAGGGCAGGAGTGAACAGAGGTGGAAAATTAAAGCAGAGTGATACGGGAGCCGACTCCTTTCAGCCTCTTTCCCTTCAAGCACATGCAAATGAGGCCGTGCTGCTTAACTGCATCATTTATGTGGATAATGGCGGCATCATCATTACGGGAACTCAAATTAAATTACATCACAATTAGCATAACAAAGTGATTGGTTAAACTTTCAAAACAAATAACGCGGCTCTGTTAATGAACAGTGTTAATTGGCCAGTGTGCAATCTAAATAAAACATGTAGGTAAACATGTGTTTCAGTTACACAATTTTAAAATTCATTCTCTTTCCAAATTATTTTTTTTTTAAAAATGGTAAGGATGTGAGAAGAGAAAAGAAGACTTAAAACTGAATACTGCCAGGGGGATTTGTAAGCTGAAAAATAAAATGTGTAGCATTTAATTTTATTGCTCTAAAGAACCTATTATATGCCAGACTCTGGAGAACAATGTAAATTATCTGCCTTCAAAATGGAGTTTGGCCAATTCTCCATGTGAGCTAATCACATAGCTCATTATGCATTAGGGTATTAAATTATGAAGAGGAGTCCCTTTCGCATTCCTGAGCAAAGCCCTATGAAATGTTAATAATATGCCCACAATAGACCAATACCATGCCTTGCTCAACCTCATCAATATTTAAGTAAACAAATGATCCCACTCGCCTTTGATAAAGATAATTAGTGCTTCACCAATTATAAGTCTTGTGACCTCTCGCCTTTTTTAACTAAACATCTGCTCCAAAAGTGTTCGGGATATTTTTCCTCCATAAAAAGTAGGAGAAAAAACAAACAAGTCAAACTTAGAGTAAAAAGCTCTGCGATCAAAAAGCACTTTTCTGCAGCTGATAAATATTTGATTGCTACAACATATGAGAGGTTAAACAGTGACTGTGCCCTTTTATTTACTTTCATCATAGCAGTGCATTTCTGTCCTCTTGTTTTAATGATCAATGATTAGCTTAGCAGCATCTGAGAAGCACTGTTCGGGAAGTACAAGAGCAAAAAAAAAAAAAAAAAAAAAAAAACCCGCCACAGTAAGTTCACACTCATGCAGATGCACAATCGCAAAGCCACGTCAGTGCACACACTCGCTTGGACGCACGCACGCGTGCACACAGTCACACAGTCACACATGCTGAGCCATTCATCAGCACTAATTAAGCAGCAGATTAACAGAGCCCGCAGACCAAGGCTGAACGGTTACACAGTGGGACGACCAACGGGGTA
>JAVQJG010098553.1:0-12212 GCA_036024015.1 Craterocephalus amniculus
TACAAGCAGTATAAATCCCTACTTGATAGAGTAAATTTGCCCGGCAACAAACAGCAGCCAGACAATCATTCTGCTTGCAACAATCCTGGACAAGACAGGTTAAAAAAAAAAAAAAAAAAGAAACTCAGAATGATAAAATTAACTACGTTTATTAAAATACATTATGTAATTGCAAAGATAAAATATCAGACCTTCTATGATAGAAAAGAATAAAACATAATATTATGTCTTGTAACGCAAAAATTATAAGTTCATATTATTTCTGTCATGCCTCAGAAACTTAAGTCACAACAAAATCATGCACATATGAGAATAGTATGAAATCTTGAAGGCTATTAGATCAAGTTAATTCCTTATTCAGATCAATGAAAGGCAAATTAGTTTTATAATGCAGATACTTCAGATTAATTAATTTATAAGCCATGTTTGGTCTTAAAATGAATTTTGTGACAAATCCAACACAATGAAATATCTTCTGAAAAGAAAAGGCATAGTTATGGACATTTTTGATCAGAATAAAGTTCTTTAAGCAGGATTGTCCTTGTACTCTGAAACAAAGAGAGGTTACTACAACTTAATGGAATTAAATTTACGACCATTGACACATTAACCACGTGTCAGACAAATTGCCGCCACCCTGTCTGTGTTGAGTTGAGTCTTTGCAGGCAGAAGGGGAGAATCCTTTGAGTTGTTAGTTCAAACAAAGGTCTAACACTTAGTCAAAACTGGCTTTTGACCCCCAAAAGATCTTTCTTGAGAGCTGGTTCTCAAGGGAAAACGCAGTCATATATTCCTTGACTTATCAGAAGAGCAGTCTGGCCGGAAGAGCAAAATGGGGGGAATGGATTGAGTTTTAGGATGATAGTTTGACCTCCCAGTCCTTGTAAGAAAGAAGAGAAATGTTTAATCCCAAAGTTATTTGATTAATCCTGGGACGATTCATGTTACATAATTATTGTGAACCTTTGGTCTGTGAAGTCTTTCAGCTTCTTGATTGGGTTAAGATCATCTTCCACTGAAACAGCAGCCACAGTCCCCCACACACTTAAAGAGGTGTACTGTCTTCCCTCAGGTCATTATTTGTTAATTTTTCGGCCCTTCCAGGCTGGCCAAGCAGTGGAGTAAAACAGTATACTATCTTCCTGTTTAGACAACACAGCCCTACTGAATGCTGCAGACATCTCCCAGTGTCATTGCTTGATGAAAACCTTGTCAAGAAAATGGGAAGAGTTTTCTGAGTTGATTTTCAGTATACAGTATATACAGTATAATCAACCTCGAATAAATTCAACTTCAACAGTTTCATTCCTACACCCTCTCCATCCTGCAGTGCCCTGACTCAAATAAGTGCCCTCTGTACATTAGTAATCCAGCACAAGTCCATCTATCGGCTCCATTCTCACCCCATCTGTCAATACTTTTTTAAAACTGCCTCCTGTCTGTCCTGACCCAGTTTTGTGCTCCTGGGTAGATCATGTTTGCAGGTCTAAAAGCATTGTAGGTTGACAGTAAAAAGTGTTTATTTTCCATTATTTTCCAGTTTATTACGGGCCATCTCATGTCAATTAATTTTTTTCTTCTTCTTTCCTTTACTACAACCTTCAAAATAGAATAATTGGATATCGGGTCATATAATAGATTCTTTGTTTAATACTGTATAATTTGTCTGAAAGTTATGTTTCAATTTCAGTGTTTGTGTATTACTTAGTCGTGGTGGACAAATTTCATTATGAAGTAGTTTTGAAGCGGCCTAGTAATTACTTACGCCTCAATATTCCAAATAGTGAGAGCTAAATAATTTGTCCCGCAAATATTTTGTGCCTGTTGTGTTTCCATGATTTGCAGGTGATCAACTAAGAATGACTGCACAATTAATAACGGGTGCAAACAGACTCTTAAATTTAGCATGCGCAAATGATTTTCTGTGTATAAGGAGAGGAAGAAAGTCATGAAAACAAATGGAGATGGAAATATTAGTAGAAGAAGCTAATAGAAATGTGGTAAAGACATCTAAATATGACTAGGAGGACTGTAATATGAGAGAATCTTTTAATATGCAGTCGGGAAAAATAAGAGTATAAGATGGAGTTAGGAAGAGATGGCATTATATTACATGGGGGACAAAAAAGAAAAGAAAAACCTATAAAACCTCAGTAAATAAGACAGGGGTCAACAGAAGATATTTCTCTGACCAATAGTGTAGCAGCACTTGCGGCAGTATGGGTAAACTACGTACAAACTAAAACATGTTAATGGCATCTAAGCTGTTGTAGCCATAATAATCATAAACGCTTCTCTTTTTGCTTGTGTTAGTCTAAAGAACATTTCTCATTTTAATCATCCACACAAATTATCTATGTAAGATTTTGTTTCAAAAGATTTTGTTCAGCCAGTGTATGAAACTGGCCATGAGAAAACTAGCAAAATAACACCTGCTCTCCATTTTAGCACTTATGCTTGGATGAATATGGAGTCTGGACGTGCTGGGAGCAAATAAATTAGCTGATTTATTAAACACTACCGAATAGCAGGTGCAGCCTGGTTGCACCCTGTGGATGAGTGCAGAAACAGACTAATTCTACAGGAGTGCAGACGCACATCAGTCTGAATCACATTGTTTTCTTTTGATCAGCGGAGGTAGCCCAACAATCAACACAACAGGCAAACACCATGATTCAATAGGAGTTTATATAAACAGAATATTCCCTGCTTGGCTCAGTGGTTATTAAATCTGACATTAGTAATGTCAATCTATTTTCCCTTTTGTGCTTGTGTCACATTTTCAACTTGGATGTGCCTCTTCTCCAGACTGTAGGAGCCTTCATCTGACAAAGTTCTCCACCAGGCCCCTGTACTCCTTCTTCTGTCTATCTGCAGCACATCCTGTTATGATTTCTCTCATTTTATCTGGAACCCTTCAGAGACAATGTTTTCTGGGTGTTTGTCAGTCTGTGATGTATGTAGTTACTTTGCCATCACAAATGATGGTCATACATGGTATAGTTAGACAGGTCTGACAATAGCGCATCAAAGCTTCTGCTTCTGCAGACAGTGTCAGTTTCACTGCTGCTGCAACCCATACTGTATGTAGCAGGGGAAATACATGAATGATGCAAAATACACTGGGGAGATGACATATTGCTAAGAATTATATTCACCTCAGTCATATCATGCTGCCTTCTTCCCCCTGGCTGTATCTTCCTGTTCACCTCAAAACGATCAGTTTAACCATATGATACAGTAGGCTAAAAATTTGTTACTTTTTTTTTCAATACATAAACAACACAATCTGTCACCATTCAGAAGTCCCAATGAACAATCTGACACAGAATCAATAAAGGCTTTACTGGAATTATTTCTCTCGTGCAATAAATTCCTAAAAAATTTTACTTAACATGAACTCTAGTTGAGATCAACTTTACTCTTTGAAGAGGCTCATGTAAAATTGTTACAACTGAAGACTGTATATTTTAAGAGAAGTGATGTTTTATTTTCACTCAGTTATGCTGGTGGCTGTAGAACTCCACAAAATAACTGGCTAGCTAATGAATCCCTTGTGTCTGCATTGTGTTGAGTTGGACTGGATTGTGGAAAAATGGACGAAGCATGTTTATATACAAGACACAGTGATGCAAATTTGCAAAGTGCTGCTTCTCACATCTCTCAGAAATTGCTGGTTTCACAGCGGCCATTGCAACAATTACAAGCTGGTAGCGTAATGCGTGCGCGTGCATATGTTTAGTGAACTACTAAACATATGCAAAAAGATGGAACATGTCCCAACACTGCAACATGTGAAGCATTATCACTACAATGTTGTGTATGTAAGACATAACCGCAGAACAAATGGATGTAACAAAGAGGAAAAACGAAAATAATTACAGCTGGAGATGAAAAGTGTGTTGAATGCCTTGCACAAAGGCACATTGACATTTGTTGCCTGGTGACAGGAGAATTCCTCGTTTAGCATCAGAGATTTTGTGCATATATATCAGATCAGCTAAGAACATCAGCAGTTTTCAGAATACTGCATATTCTTTAACCCTTTCCGGCCGAGATCGCCCTTATAAGAGTTTTTTGACTGTTACTTGTGAACAGCAGTCATAAATGATGCATTAATGACGGAGAATGTAGTCATGCTGCATACCATTTAAACATCAGAAGCTAGGCTACAAGCCAGCATAAACCGTTTTAAAATATACGAAACACAACTGAAGATATAGCTTACTGAAATAAAACATATAAAACACAGATACACGGCACAACTGCAACTTCTGTACGACATTTCTGGCTCCACAGCCTCAACCCCGCATCCAAACTGCACATAATACACACCAAACGAACGCAGTGTCATTAACACTGTTTACAATGTAATAGTTTACATTCATCATGTCCTTGTTCTTAAATTATAATTTATTCCTAAATTCTTTTGCTTTAAGGATTATGGTGGACTGATGCTATGAGTCTGATATGCAGAGACAGACCCTCTGTGCACAAGAGCCATTAATACTTAAATAGGCTTTTCACTCACTGTACAACAACTTCTCACTCCCACTTCAGTGTAACCCCTGGTTAGGATCAAGCCATGGGCCCAAAACCATTTACTGAACAGGTGACTAGATTCTGCTTTGATTATTTATCTTTAATTGGATGCTAAAATTACTCTGTTATCTTGGTGTTGGATAGGAACATTGTTCAGCAATAAAGCTTAAAAATCCACCTGTTTCTCTTTACCACCATCTACTGCTTTTGGTTGGTTGAATCCGAAACTGTTGGTTAAAAAAAGAGAAAAAATAAATATGCAGGGATAAAGAATTTTACTTTGATCCATCTAATGAGTTTACTTTCTGGAACAAATGACTGCAGTGAGGGGGATTTCTTCTACCACTCAGCTTATGTATGAAACCCTGCATCCCTCCTCCATCACCTTCACTCCCCTTCCAATCTATTCCATCCAGTAGAGAACTTAGAAATTGAGATGTTTTCCAAGAATCTTAAAAGAAGCCAGTGAGTATGTATGATTGGAAAATGAGAAAAGGCAAAAGAAATTGTGTGACTCTCAGTAGAAGCAGTGAAAGAGACATGATAAGGAGATGGATGAAAAAGGGGGAGGAACACATTTTTCCCTGTGACCGGCTGGTGTCCTGCTCCCTGTCCTAGTCCAATTTTGAAAATTATTTTACCTTAAAACATCAATTTCCATTCATGTATGTGTGTGTGTTTGTGTGTGTCCGTTCTTGTGTGCTGGTGCATTGACATGTGTGCAAAATAGGAATTGCAGGAAACACTTACTTCCATGCTGGGTGTACACCTGGAGCAGCTCATGTTCTTATACACAGGAAATGTACTATGAAAACATCTGATTACACACATGTGCGCACATACACTCTGCAAGCTGTGTGAGTCTCATTTAGGCTGATAGCCGCTTTGCACTCAGACTTTCTGCTTTTCCTGCTGTGCTAAAACTTCTGATCTAACTCTGCTTATAAACTTGGCTTAAACTGACATCTCTTCTCTTCTGTTTTTCCCCCCTCTGCTTTCTGCCCAAACACCCACATCTCACCTCAATCATAACTTTTGTGTCCTCTTCTCTTACCCTACATATTTTCTAAACTGTATTCATTTTCCCAACCTAAAAACCTGGTTTCCTCTCCTCACCTCCTGCTCGTCCCTTCTCACTATAGAAGTATCGGTATCAAGAAGAGGAAGGGGCATCACCAGGCGCCCCGAGACTCCACCAACACGCCTGCCATCAGCACCCGATGGGAGTAACCAGAGAACTGAGGGATGGAGGGACTTTGGGGAGGGATGGAGGGACTCTGGGGAGGGATGGAGGGACTCTGGGGAGGGATAGAGGGACTCTGGGTAGGGATGGAGGGACTTTAGGGAGGGATGGAGGGACTTTGGGTAGGGATGGAGGGACTCTTGGGAGGGACGGAGGCACCTGGAGGAGAGACAGAGGAAGCATTGGGACTATGGAGCGAGAAAGGGATCGGTCACTTGGAAGGGATGGATCTCTTGGTCAGCATGGTGACCTGCGTGGAGCAGAGCTGGTTCAAGTGGCGGAGCGACAGCTGTCTCAGATTCAGCATGTTCATGGATACGTCACTCACACACACATCGCACCTGCTCAGGTAACTACCTTTGGCTCTCTCTGTGGCCTTGGCTCACTGTCAAAATGTCACACAGACACAAACATGCGGCTCGCTGACACTGTCAGTCTGTTCAGGTTCTGTACAGATGTCTACCTTTTTGTCTGTTAGATACACCCACATAGCCCAGGGGTCATGCTTTTCTCCCATTCACTGTGGAGATAACCAGCGTGTCAGTCCATGTGTCAAAATGACATGTGACTACGTATGTGTGTTAATCTGGAGCCAGATGTCAGTGTTCTTTATTGTAGAACTGGTAAAGTTGCATTACTCGTGTTGATTTCTGGCACATTTCCTTCTTTCAGGTACAATCCAAATGATTGCATTGGGCTTGTGGGAAAGACTTTGAAAAAGTCTTTAATAAAAGCTTAAAGGTTGCTTTTTCCACATCACTGTACTGTTGCAACACCTGGATGTGTCCAACTGTCCAGCTGATGGACTGAAGTTATGCTGAAGAATTTCACCCTCCATCTTTCTTATTTCAGTACACCTTTCCCAGCCCAACCTCCAACAAAATATCCCCAAGCACCACTATGATTACCAGTACTATGGTGTTGGGCTTTGCTCTTCCAAAAATACATTTTGGAAAAAAAAAAAACTCACTCTTTCTATCATGTAGCCATACATCTTTCCATTGTAAGGTTTTTTCATTTATCTTTTCACAAATCAGGTGCACCTTACTGATGAAAGAAAGATGTTTACCTGCTCCTTTCCCCCCTCAGTAATTCACACATGCTAAAGTGGTTTAGTCTAGAGATGGTGCTTGCTTACACCATCAAGCTGGCATTGTTGACATCATCGGTTAGAGCAATGCTGTCTGCACTGTCATCTTGATGTGTGTTAACACATCAAGTTGGCCTTTTTTGCTTCTGTTACCACCTCTTTGACCAGCTCTAACTTTAGTTCTCAGTATTGATGTATGAAGGAGGCTCCTCTGTCTCAATTTGAAAGATATGTGCAAAAAACCTTTTGTTCAAACCCTAGTCCAAGGACCACTGTCCTGGAAGGTTTAGATGCCTCCCCTCTAAGATACACCTGATTAAATGAAATGGATCCAACAGGACTGGAGTTTGATATCCCAGGTGTATGCGGTCAGCTGCATACGTTCAATCAAAATTTCCTGCAACTTTTGCCAAGCAAGGGCTTCAGTCCCGGAGCATTGTTTGGTCTGCCTCTAGGCAGTGATGATGGTACTGCAGCACCTTTCATTTGATGTTGTACCTTCATTGTTCTTGAGTTGTTCCTAAGAAATTAAATGCACCATTAATTTTTCTATTAAAGATTTGTTTTCAAAATCATTCAACTTAAAAAAAGAATAATTTAAAGAAATTACTTGAATTTTAGTGGGTTAGAATTTGGTCAAATAACTGGTCTCATTCATCATCTGCTTTTCTATTTTATTGCAGCTATTGACTTATTTAAAGTATCAAATATGTTTTGTACCAGGAGAATCCTGTTGTTGGGATGTATGTTGGGATTTCAGTCAAAAGCTTTTCCCTTTTTTAATGAAGGGAGTCATTCCTGTTCTACACTCATTGTTTTTCTGTCTGGTCTTGTCCTGCTTTGTTTGTCAGTCCTTTGCCTCTCGATCGCTCTCAGACATATACTGTACTTACAATCACAAAGAAAAGCCTGGTAATGATTTTTTTTGACTGGTTGGACTGTATCTTCAGATTAGTGCTTGCATCATTGTACTTGCATCTTTAACCAGACTTCTCTCATTGGTTGGCTAACACACGCTGTAACGCTTACACACTCATTAGAAAAAACAAATTACACTCCATAATGTTTATGTTATCTTTTGGTGATTTTTTTGCTCTGCATTCTTCTTATATTGTAGGCTTTACTGGTATTATCATAATTCTGATGTGGAATCTGATTTCAATAGGCCCCTTTTTAAACATAAGAATATGTACATTTGCAATGACAAATTACTTCTTCCTCAGTAGATCACATGATAGTATAGGTGTCAGAAAGTACTGATAGACTGAAATATCATGAAATTCTGTGTAGGGATATTGTATTGATATTCTAAATGAAAGTCTTGATTTTCTAAACAATTTGCTACATATGCAAATATTAACATTGTTGGTTAATTTTGTGTTGCATGTTGCAGCTTTGACAGTTTACTCTTCAGCTTTTACAGTTTGTTTTACAATTAAATACAGGTAAAAAAAATTGCAATATATCATCTTGCTTGTAGTATTGCAATATATTGTAATACATTGTATCACTACCCATGTTTTGTAACATTCTTGTCAATTCACACCACTGCATGATCGCAGAAGTTTTAAAGCAGACTTATATCTCTTCTCTTATATGTTGATTATTTCTTCCAACATTCTTTATTAATAGTTTTGGCTTTATCATATCACTATCATCTAGCCCAATACCGCCTCACCTTTGTTTTTTGTTTCATGTCTAGCAAGTGTAGTGTTTAAATCTATTCTTATTTTGTCAGTCGCATGTGTGTATCTGTGTGACTAAGTTACAACAGCCCTCAGCATGTTGCTGGAAGCCAGAGCAGAGTGTGTGTATTTGTGGTGTGTCAGCTCCAAGTCAATACACGCTGTCATGTGTTTGTCTCTGCTCTAACTTAATTGTCAGTCACAACAAGTTTAAAGTTTGTCCATTGGGAAAGCTTTGGACAAAGCTGAAGCTGTTCATTATGTTAGTGTGACAAAGGAAAAGTTGCCATGCAGCTCCACCTTGTGACTGCACATCACCCATTCACCTCTTTATAACCACAACAGCTCTGCTCAGATTGCAGAGCATTGCCCTTTTAGTGCACTCAGATGCAACCATTGTGTTTTCTTGCACATCTCAAAAACCTGCCATTATATCTAGTCTGTACTGTAATTAGAATGAATATTTCTACACTAATGAGGTCAAAAGTGATTAACAGAAATCACATATCCCCTCATCTATTTAAGGATCTTTTCCTACTTTCCTCTGCTTGCTTTATGAGAACAGCTGAAAGGAATAAAAACTCTGGCTTTACCACACCACAGCAACATTATAATCATCATCATCATCATCAATGCTGTCTGTAGACTGTTCTGTTCCAGCAGCTTATCACCTGTCTGTCCACATTAAATCTGGGATGAGAAAAACTCCTGCATGTGTAGCTGTTGTGTTTTGCTTCTGGGCTATTTGGGTACTCAGTTTATTTTGAGAACTCCTCCTTCCCAGATGGTGTGTTTTTTTTGCAAATGTGTGTATGACCACAGGTGCTGGATCTGGCTTCCTTCTGTATGACAGATGGACCTGCCATCTTGTTCTCCCCATGTATATGTTCCGTGCACTCTTCCTCTTCCCCTCTCCATTTGTAATCACTCACATATCCATGTGCAACCCCATTTCCAAAAACATTAATAGGGTCCTGTTTAAAATCTTATATCAGGGCACTTATTAAGACAATAATTTTGAAATTTTTTTTCTATTACACTTTGGTTGATAACAGCCTGGTTGTAAGTTGTGCTAGATGGGGTATGACATTGTCAGGGTTCGAATCATGTGGGAGCTTAGGACAGCTCTACTCCCCTGATTGAGACACTAAGTGGGTGCTCTAAAGATAGTCCTCTGAAAATAGTCCATGGGTATAGGAAATGGATGGATGGACCTTTAGGAAGGAAAACTTCAGGTTATAGTTATTTTTATTTTCCATCAAGATTTCAGATTTTTTTTTAAATTGAAAAAAAAAAACATTCAGTCACCGTTGTGTTATTCATTTAATACAATCAGCTAGCACCACAATTTGCTGCTTTTTGACGTTAAAAGAACTTTCTGAAATTTTTCTGATTGAATCAGCTTCAAGCGGTGGTAGCAGAATGGGTTTTAGCAGTGACCTTGTTTTTAACTGCTGCATACTCATGTACATATGTGTGTACGTGGCTTGCAAAGTTGTGCTAAACCGCCGAAATTATGGCTCCCCCACAAGCAGAGAGAGTATTCCTACATTGTGTCCCAAACCTATATGATTTATTTTGCATCAATGAAGTCTTCACAGATGTTCAAATTGTCCATATTATGCACAGTTTTACACCCCATCTCATTATAGTGTTGTTTACAAGTCATGCAGTCAGTCAGTCACTTCTGAAAAGAATTTGGCCATTTGATTCTTCATACAACAGAACAGTTTGAGTTTTTTCTGGGTCTTCTTTGGATGGGGCTCCAGAGATGAGTTGTCTTCAGTGACAATAATTTTCTGGAGTGGTTACGAAGTTATTTCCATCATGGTGCCATTTCTATTTTTAATGCAAAACTGCTTGACCTAATGACCTAAAGATCGCAGCCATCCAACTCTTGGGTTTTCAACTTTGTACTGGTGGTTTCTCCATTTTTATTAATATATTTTATGATTGTTTTCCCCCACAATTTTAAGTTTGGGATATATTCTGAGTTTGTAACTTGTAACAACTGTGTTAGTTTTGGCAGAGTTAAGCATTCAGTTTTAGAGGAACTGACAGTTTTACAAATGGTGTTATGCACTCTCTTACTCTCTGTATCATGAGACCAATGCATGCCATACAGTATATAGTGTACCATCTTCTGCCTAATGTTGACATAATACTGTATCATTATTTGCTTATATCACTTACATATCATACAAGCCAAATATCTTGATTGCTGATTATCCAAGATTTTGCACTAATCAGTACTGTAAAGAAAGATGTGTGTTAAATAGAATTCCTTTGTGCACAATGTCACCAATGCAATGATAAGCATGTGGTGCACCATACATTGCTGCACAGTGTCGTTTCTGTGCGAGTGCTGCACAATGTTGAGCTCTGTCTGTACATTGTAGGTAGAATCACCCGAGGTTCCTTTTGATGACGAGGCATGGCCTCACCCAGATGGAGAGAGGCTGAATGATGTCCCAGCCCCACCTTTTTCCTCTCTCTATTCACAAAGCCACATCTACTACCAGGTAATCTGGTCTTCATGAGTACTGCATGCATTCACGGCCTCCTTCTTTTGTATCCAACCATCTGAAGTTCAGATTTAACTAGCATGCTGTTCCATTTTTTGGCGTTTATTTGTATCTTTGTGTTTGTGAAGCACATTTGTTGATTTTCCAATATCCTTGGAAAATGTTGTTATATTGATTTCATTTATATTTACATAGTGCTTTTATAGAAATTGCTTTTTGAGTATCATTAAGCATTTTACATCAATAAAGCGTTCACAACATTTACTGGGCACTTTTCGTCTGTGTGTTTGGAACTTAAGTGCCTGTGGTCTCAAAAGCAGATGGCAGAGGGAATCAAACATAAGAGACAAATAGCTCCAAACAAGTTTATATTTTTAGACTGCGAAAACACAGCTGGAGAAGTGACACTACGATAGGACAAGTATAAAACATCAGCTTTAAGGTATGCCATCACTTAATTTAAAAAAGACCATTGGCCACTGCAAACAATCATCTTTATTACTCATTTTGATTAAGAATTACAAGAGGCAACAAGGACTTTAAAATCAAATATACTTTGTAAATATGCCTGCTTAATTTAACATGGACGTATTTCATTATATCTGTGTTGTACTCATCACCTAAACACACAATCAAAGTGTGTTTAGATGATAAATGATTCTATACTTTATGTTTTTTGTTCTGTGGACCCGTGCTCTCAGTGCATGCGAATGGTGGGATGTACGTTTGTGTCATGCAACTTGTGCTTCATTTATTTATTTATTGTGCTTTATTTCAGTCTGTTTTAAGTCTAGGTCTTAATATTCATTAGAAACAAATGAAGCTGGGGATTTAATCCTCTCAGTTTGCATGTAGTTGTAGTTTATAAACTGCAGGAGGCAGCAGAGGCCAGGGAGCTAAAAGAGTTTGATTCCCCATAGATACTAAATGAAATCAATTCACCAGCTTGTTTGATATGGAGGCCCAAAATATTCAAAATTGAATAAATATAATAAATATAAATATAATAATAAGACTTTGAAATAAATACCATTTTGATAAATAAAAGGCAAATATATATTATGGCATTTAATAGTAAAATAAGGGAGTGTTATTGTGAAATATATACATTATTATTCTTTAATATA
>JAVQJG010098555.1:0-20900 GCA_036024015.1 Craterocephalus amniculus
ACACACACACACACACACACACACACACACACACACACACACACACACACACACACACACACACACACACACACACACACACACACACACACACACACACACACACACGTACACACACACACACTGCCCATCCGTTATTACCAGCTGAAGAGGCGGAGATGCATTAGGAGCAATAGGCCGTTATTTTCACAGCCCTTAATGTCTACAAGTGTGTCTGGACAAACTGAATCAATGCAGAGAGAAGATGCAGCCCCTGCTCCTGCGGGTTATGCTTCCATTAGTCTTAATGGAGCCCGGAACCTGAGAAAGCAGCTCTAAACCAATTTGGAGGATGTAATGCTGGGGCAGCACGGTGAACTAACAGTGCATGTTGAGACTTACACATCAGCAAACTGCTAACTCTTGCGTGTGCAGCCAGCGTGCAACGTGCTGAACATGCAGAAAATGGCGTTATGATTAATATTTACTTCTTAATCAAAAAAGTGTTGTAAATAGAAAAGTAAACAAGAAACATGTAATTCCATACACGTGATGAGTTTTTCCAAATATGTTGGATGACTACCAGAGTTTGGGCTGTTCTGCTCTGTTCTGTTTATACCATTTGTTGCTCTTTTCTATGATAAAGACTGTTCTCTGTGACTCCCAATAACTATGCCAAACAGATAAGAATCAAAATGTTTTTGTTCTAAGTTCAGGCCGCTGTGAGTTGTTTCTGATTCAGTAACTTCCACATGATCATAATAAAACAGAGAAGCTCATGAGTGAACAGAGACTTTGGTGATGAGCAAGTAAAGGAGCATCTTTTCTTTTCCAACGTCTTAAGGTGTTTTACGTATCCAAAAGTAGGTACATGAAAAAAAAAGGTTTATTTTTTAGTGTCCGTATGAATTTTAACCACACTGAGAAAATATTATGCCAGCATGGCTTGAATGTAACAATATTTTAAATTTGAATTCTAGAAAAGTTTATTATTACATGATAGTCGGAATAGTAGTAAATGTATTTACATAGAGGTGTTTTTGGTGTTGATATGTGACGCACTCTAAGCATTAAACATGTTTGACAATTTTGGAAAGCAGCTGATACATACAACTTACAGAGTCTTTCCCCAACAGGCACACTGTGGATTCAGGCAGCGTGCATACGCCCCCTTGTGTAGAGTCCATCACAGGACAAAAAGCCTCCAGATTACCATCTAACTACAAAAATGTATGCAAAGTATTGTTTGAATACTTTTTGATCTAAAAGAGAATTAAAAAAATCTACATTTAGATGTAGTTTATGGGGATATGTACAATAATTGATCAAAATTTGCACAAATAAATAGAAATTGTTTACAAGGAAAATCTAAGTTTGCACAAGTCTAATGTGTTTTATTGTTAATATCTTTTCACACATCCTAAAACCTCTCACTATTTTATCATTTCTTAATACCATTTCATTTGTTCTCCGGGCTTCTGGAAGGACTTTCCAAACCTCTTCTTTTGACGTTAGCTGCCTTAAATTGTGTCCTCTGTCATAATGATCCCACACTGCTTTAACGATGTTGATGTATGAGATCTAATGAGGCTTCATCGCTCTGAAAAACCTGTTACTGCTTATTTTCCCTATTTCCCTGGGTTGTTTCTACTGACCACCTGCATTCAATGGAAAGTTTCTGATGAGACTTCAACAGAACAGTTGCATGTATTTCTCCAAGTTTCTAAACCTGACACGTCTTTGTCCTCCACTAGCTTGTTTTTAAAAATGCTTGAGGGAAAGACTGCACGCCATCCTTATCAGTCTTTGGGAAGACGTTAATTGGCACATATTTCATACCCATCAACTCTGCTGTCTTAGGCAATGTAAAAAAAAATAAAAAGAAATGAGAACTCATTTATTTTCATCTTTTTGTATTTTGAAAAAAAAAAAGTATGAATTTTTAAAAATGTTATTAATGTGCAGACTGCCAGACCCCCTTCCAGGTCTGCAGGGAACTCACTGCTGGTAGCGTCTGTCCAGAAAGCTAAACTAAACAAAATAAAACAACAAAACAACAGTGAAGAAACTGTTGTCACAGCAACATGTGGGGATAATTCAGTCCTATAGTGATGGCCAGAGGGACCCAGGCTTGTTTTCCTGGTCTCATGTATGCTGAGTTTAGGTGGAAAAATTATATAATTTAGACTTATATTTGTTTTTGTAATTTATTGTGCTTAATGGAAATGGTGACATTGAATATGCCTATATTTATGCTTATAATCATTACCAATATAAGAAAGTTCTTGTTATTATAACTATGAAACAGCAGAAGTGGGCAGATCAATGAATAAAAATGCAGTCAACTACCGAAGAAAAACTCTCAACGACCTTCAGAAGGCCTGGAAAACTTTTGCTCAAGGCCACTTAAAAAAAATTTAAGAAAACCTGCTCTTTGAAAACTAAAATGAATCGGGTTGATTTAAGACTTCTGCAGAGTAGTTCACATTATGCAAAGACAAAGTGCAATTAAACAAAACAAATAATAAAAGAAATCAAATTATTCTGAACAAATGATATATAAAATCTGACTGTTATCTTTTTTTTAAACATTTATTCAAGGAGACAGTACCATGAATATAATAGTGAGACATCTGTTACAACACAAACTAAGAGATTCATTCATTCACATTTTTACACATATCAAGTATATAGTCCACAACATGATCACACAAGAGAGGTAAGAGGTGGAAGAACGCCTTAACCCCCAATGAATACATAGTACTCTGTCCCTTTATCCATTTACATGTTCCCCTTTTGATTAGTAATCTGCATTTATCAGCATCGCATCTGGGGGACAAGAAACATCCATTTCCACCCTTTGTTGCAGCTAGTAGAGTGCAAGTGCAGCACCTGATTGGGGCCCGCAGAGTTACACCACATCACCGTGGTGAGATGATCTATAAATGCTGTGTAACGGGCTGAGACAAGGTGTTGCTGCATGTAATTTTTGAGAGGATTCGTAATAAATCAACCAAAAGAAATGCTGATTTGTGAGGAATGTTCAGGGGGATGTAAACACAAGAATACAAGAGATCACATGACTGAGGCAGACACTCGGAAACACGGGCCAATTATTCTGCACTATGTCACACTGCACTGGGGTTTGGGTGTTTAGGAGAAGAGATGAGAGGCAGGACGCTCATTCCTCCAGGGTCCGGAAGGCATTCTGCATGTCGTCCAGCAGCTGGGCATAGTCCGCTTTAATCTTAGCCTCGCCATCCTTCACGGGGTCCTAAACAATCCAATAAACATCATCAGACAAAGGAAGCATACTTATTTTGATTAATGAAAGGAAGAAGATTACAGGAAAGCTTGTGTTTTCATAATGCAAGGTGTGTAGGCATTTATGTTTTTAAAACTGTTTTTATTATGTAAAGCATTTTGTGTTACCAACTGCATGAAAAGCACTTTATAAATGAATTAAGTTTTTTTTTATAACAAAACAAAGAATCATGTACCTTGAACTTCATGGAGCTGATCTTGTACAAGATCTCTCCCAGGTGTTCCCTGATCATGGCCCAGGTGATTTTGTTATCGCTCTGAGCTGTTGACTCCACCGCGTGTCGAGCCATGTCGTAGAATGCAATCATGTTTGAGAGGATGCCAACGGTTTTGTAGAAGGGGCAGAACCTGTGTGCAGGAACAAAACAACATGAGGCATCCTGTTTATGTAATAATCATGTGAAAGAACACTTGCAGACTCGTGACTCCATAGCTTTACGTTTTCTTTTGAACCCACAGAAATCATCTGATGTCTAAAAATAGATCAACTTCTGAGATGTGCAGCATTTAGACTCGTAGATATGTTTATATTTTGAAACTTTTTTGCCTCACAGCATGATGAACAAGAATATCTTCATTAAAAATAAAGCCTTTCATTCAATGTCATAAAGCATTGATATGCATCGATACTAGTGTCTTACAAGGTAACCATCACCTGTCATAGGGGGTGTAACCGTTCTGCTGTAGGAAATCATCTTTAATGAGCTTAGCAACCTCCAGAGTGATTTTATCAGTCTCAGCGAGGGAAGCCTGCACACAAAACAAGAACATTAATGTTTTATATACTTTCCCAGTGGTCGATTAACCTAATTAGCATACCAACAATCGACAGCTCAGTACTTTGCACATTCAACACACTTAACAACTAATAATAATAAATTCAATTTAAAATTGCCTTTCATGAAAATTAAGGACATTTTACAATAAACAGAACAAAAATGGATAAAAACAGCAGGCAGTAAAGGAAATGGAGGACAGCATAGCTGGCTTAAAGTGAGTAAGCAACCTTAAAAAAATGAGTCATGAAGCTGGATTTGAAGATGGGAAGAGAGTCAAATTATTTCGGAGGCTGGGTGGTGGGGAGTTTCCGCGTTTAGGAGCAAGAGCAGCTGAAAGCTCTGCTAGCCATGGTGCTGATGCGGGTAGAAGGCACAGAGAGGTAGATAGGGGGAAAAGGATCTAGGGAGTGGGCTGGGGAGGGACTTCTGGGAGGTAGTTGCCATAATCAAGGATGGGTGGGGGGGGTGATGTTGATATGGGAATGGAAAGACAGTGTGCAATCAAGGATGAAACCCAGACTCTGGACCTGAGGGGAGGGGGAGACTAAGCAGCTCAGGACAAGCCACTAATGATAGTTAATGATAATTAAGACTGTTGAGCTCACTTTTTAAAGACATTTTTTTAATCTGACTTTGGTAAAATCTACAATAATCTTCCCAAATATTTTCTGAATGTGACCTCACCTTTCCTACGAGCTGCACAATTTCCGCCAGGTCTTCCTCCTCCTGCAGGATCTCCTTAGCTTTTGTACGGAGAGGCACAAACTCTGGGAAATGTTTGTCGTAATATTCATCAAGAGCTCGTGTGTACTTGCTGTAGCTGATTAGCCAGTTTACAGATGGGAAGTGCTTTCTCTGAGCTAGCTTCTTGTCCAAGCCCCAGAAGACCTACAAAAAAAAAAGGGACAAAAAGGCTCACACACACTCAGAAAAGCCGAAGAATGAATTCAGTCAAACGTTGTTTTGCTCACCTGAACAATTCCCAGTGTGGCTGAAGTGACAGGATCTGAGAAGTCTCCACCAGGGGGGGACACACTAACAGGAATGAAACATAAAAGAAGTCAGCTTAATAAGGGATAATCTGAACGTAGCATGATGATCAGGGGAAGTTTTGAAGCAAATAATAAAACTCACGCTCCGACAATGCTGACGCTGCCTTCCCTCTCTGGGTTCCCCAGGCACTTCACACGTCCAGCGCGCTCATAGAAGGAGGCCAGTCTGGCGCCCAGGTAGGCCGGATACCCGCTGTCTACAGGCAGCAACATTCACAACTGATCGCTGTGTCTTTGGGTTCACATGAACGCATTTCATGTAACAGATGAACTCACCAGCAGGCATTTCCGCCAGTCTTCCAGAGATTTCTCTCAAAGCTTCAGCCCAGCGAGATGTAGAGTCGGCCATCATGCTCACATTGTAGCCCATATCTCTGAAGTATTCAGACAGCGTGATCCCTGCAGAGACAAGCCAGTGAGGCTGAACAATTCTCCAGACAACAGCAACAAAAACGAATTAATGCTGCCTTTTATGATTGTAGGATTTCAGTTTAGGTTTTCCCATCACTTTTAAAGAAACAATTTACTTCTTGCGCAACATGAATAAATCTACCAGCATAAAGTTTTGGATGTGGTGAGTTGGTACCTGTGTAAATGGAAGCCTCTCTGGCAGCTACAGGCATGTTGGATGTGTTGGCAACCAGCGCTGTTCTCTTCATGATGCTTTCAACTTTGCCATCAACTTCCATCGTAAGCTGTTGGTTAAGAAGAGTATTAACAGAGTGTGAACACTCTATGCTTGTGATCAAAAAACATCCACAGAAAAAGGTTTTCCCTGTGTGTGCAAGTTCGTATTTGTATGCTTATGAAAACCTAATTATATATGCATTTGTATGATTGGACTAACTGGAATAAGATGTTGGATAATGTAAACAAGAATAGCATTTTTCCTTATCTCTAGCAGAACCAATGATGGCTGCATTTGATAAGGTGGTTAGCAAAGACCAAGAAAACAGAGAGAGCTTGTCAGAATCTCCCAGTAAAAAGCTTCTGTTATGAACTGGCTGTTTAAAAAGAAAAACAGATCATACATCTTTGGCCTTTCCTTGTTCTGGCCTGGTGGTAAAATTCCAACTGTATGTTTGACCAGACAGCTATTGCTTCTGGCTCTACCTGCAGTAACTTCTCACATAACTCCAGATATATTAAAAGTCTCGGTTGAAGTTCACCAACTTTATTCTGACCAAGCATGATTGAAATACTTCTGACATTTTTCTAAGTAGAATGGAGAGATTTCTGCTTTGCATTTCCAAGCTAGCACTAAGACGCCCTGCTCCTCTTCACTGCAAAGAGCTAGCACTTCCCCACTACCTTTACCCCATTGCTCTTAAATGTGTGTCTAATCTTTTTATCTAATATTTCATTCACCTGTTTTTCTTTAATTTTGCAAAGCACATTGTGCTGAAAAGTGCTGTATAAATAATGTTTGGATTTACAGATTGATTAGATAGCTCAGTGTTCTTCCACCTACCTCGGGAAAATCCCGCAGTACTTCAGACATTTCATTACCACGCTCTCCGCAGCCGACATAGATAATGACCTCACTGTTGGAGTATTTAGACAGTGACTGAGAGATCACAGTCTTTCCACATCCGAAGGCTCCTGGTATAGCGGTGGTGCCACCCTGCACACATCTATACAGCATAAACATAATAATATGTCATTAGTACGCTGACTCTACTTATGGAAACATAAACCACATAGATCTTGCATTCACATCTAAAAGATCAGCGATAATTATGAATGAAGACTAATGCAAACTCTTTTTGGAAGGAATACTCACGGAAAAAGTGCATCGAGAACTCTCTGACCAGTCAGGAGTGGGTGGTTAGCAGGTAGCTTCTCTGTTACTGGGCGGACTTGTCGCACCGGCCACACCTGCATCATGGTGAACTTTTCCTTTATGCCTTCAAATTCAAGCTCTAGAACCACATCCTGAAAGCAAAAAGATCGAAAATCCACAATTGGACGTTGGAGAGCAACATGAAGAGCGTTTTGCTTCATGTGCAGCACTCACAGAAATGTCGTAGTTCCCGGGTGGAGCCACGTACGTGACGGTTCCTCTGTTACGGGGCGGAAGCATCAACTTGTGCTTGATTAAGGAGTTTTCAAACACCATGCCATAAATATCTCCGCCTGTTATGTGACTGCCAACCTGGAGAGGGGAAAATGGGAAATGAGTCGGTTCCAGAAGAACAGCAGACATTAAAATGTCCCAATGAAAGCTTTCCTTACCCGAAGGTTCTGTCCAGGAGAAAACTCCCATTTGATGTCTCTGTTAAGAGCCCCGATGTTAACTCCTCTTGGGATGTAGATACTTTGGGTGAGGTCATTAATGTCTTTCAGTGGACGCTGGATACCATCAAAGATGGAGCCCATGATACCCGGTCCGAGCTCCACAGAAAGAGGTTTTCCTGTTCGTAGAACAGGGTCGCCAACGGACACACCAGCTGTGGCATACAGTTAGGGGAACAAACCAAACCACAAAGTCTCTGATACACCACTTTTTATGACTCAGAAATATAAGTTTACCATCATTTAATATGTTCATTTTGGTTTGACAAACCCAGGCTTATTACATGCTTAAATGGGGGGAAAAGTGAAATTGTTTCACTAAAAGGTTTGCTGACTCAGCACCTAAGAAAAAGAGCTAGCTCCAAGGCCCCTTTAACTTTTGGAGTGCTCTCCAAAAAGGTCATGTAAATCAGGGTTATGGCCCTTTCTGTATCAGATACAGTAACTTCTTTGCCAACGACCGTTGTTTTCTTTGGTGGTACATTAACGATTATGAACATGCAAACGACTGGCTTATAAACAAGAGATGAACACAGATGCAGATGAAATTACACCTCTAGTTCTTCACGTAGCGATTTTCTTAATTCCTTTGATCTAGAAATGATTAATTTGTAATCATTAACCCTTAAACCATAAAGAAAAATGACAAAACAGCAGAAAGGATACATGTCTCCTCATAGACCTGGATAGTTGCCATGTCGCCCTCTAAACGGATGATTTCTCCGACCAGCTCACTGTGACCGACACGAACCAGTTCATACATGGCAGCTCCAGCCATTGCAGTCGCAGTCACCACTGTTGATTAAACGTACATAGTGAAATACATGAATGAAAAAAAAAGTGTATCTGATAATAAAATTAACAAGAAATGTGAGATTAAATAAACATGTAAGAAACAAAGAGGTGTATTTAATGTGTATTAAGTAAAAAAAGTATTCATATATTTAAAGCTCAATAAGCTATGCCTTTGATTAATCAGGATGTAATAAGCCAGTGTGGGCAGTGTGGCATCAGGACAATATAATGGCAATATCTGGATGAATCATTTTTGCATTATGTGATAAAGGAAAATATTTACACGTGGCTTTAATACTCGGTCATAGCTTATTATTTGATTTTCTAAACAAAAAAAATTTAATTTCATTGAAAAAAATATCCCAGTGTGTCATAAAATGTATAGAATAAATGTTCTATGCTAATCTAATAACCTAATTTTAAAAAAGGACAGTAAACCAGACCTGGTCCAGAAACTCCATGGACGTATCCAAACTTGCTTTCTCTCTCCTCATCCTGGATCTTAGGAAGTTTTGAAGTGTCCATTGTGATAGTTTCAGTCCTGCAAAATCCATGGTAAAGACAACAGTGCTTACAACACATTTCAATTAAACACACGCAACAAACTCATTAGTAACTTATCATTATTGATAAGAAGGCTAAAGTTACACAGCAAAGGTATAACAACTCTCTGTTGTTTGTTGTTTTTTTGTTTATTTTTCAGGAAAAGCTATAATTTGACAAAGTAATGTCAGGGATATACGCAGGAGCACCATAATCCAAAGTGATCAAATGGTTTCTCTGTGAAATGAATTGCAACTCGACCTGTATAAGGTCCGGAGCTAACCCGGCTACAACTACAACACCTTACACGGGATTTTCTCTGACAGCAACTACTGTGTCTAAACCAAGAGAGCTCCGCTGTTTTCTGAGAACATGTTTGTGGGACAGATGGCAGCACTAATGTTTGTCATTAGAGTGGAAACGGTGGGAGCAAAGCTGATTTGTGCGTGTGCGCGTTAAGTCAGGTGACAAGCTAGCAAATACTAGCAATCATCATCAACACATACAAGTTGAGCCGGATAAACGACTTGTCACGAAACCTATAGTCAGCGTATGAAACAAAACTGTCACGAGCTGAAGGCCACGAAGCACTCTGATAAATATCTTACCTTATATGTTGTTATATGTATACCGTGATATGCTAATGCCCAAGTTTGTCTATCGTTGCAGGCGAGGAGGAGCTTCCCTGTGCTAATCACCTGCTCAACACCGGACTGTCACGGGAAGACAACATCTCCATTGTGGCTCAAGTGACTTCCTCTCCTGTGGCGCAGTTTACATCCGTGCGCAGTTTTCGCTTTTCAGACCCAAAATGGCGTCGACCGTCCACCAATTTTACCGTCGATGCAGTTCCGGTTTTCACATTTCCGCCAAGCGCGTTACTGACCTCTGCTGGACAGACGGGAAAGTCCTTGAAATATCCCTGATCTTTCTTTCTGTATTATGCATGATTAATATTTTCTTTTTCTGTTACTCTTCTTATTGGCTATGTAAACATAATTTTCCTGCCATGAAAAAGCCTATTGACGTGTGATTTGTCAAAATGCTCACTAACTGACTTAGGTTTATAAATAAGTGGGTAGAAAATGGATGGGTGAACAAGACGGTCAGTTTATCTGGTTTGATCTTATTGATTAATTTCTGTAACTAAGCTTTTTTTAATCACACGTTTCTCTTTTAGGCTAGATAGTAACATAGATAGTTGCATAGATTGTCTCTATTCAGGAGGACTACTTCATAAAGAAGGCAAAACTGTGCTCATAACACGCTTTTCATTGTGATGCTAAAAACCATTGCTTACAAGATGTCCGTGTAAATGACAGGTCCCAAATATTCATTACAGTTTCTTTATTCATATTGACTGAAATTTGCTAATTTCAGGCCATAGCACTGCTAGCTTCTGTATCCAGGAGAGCTGATGCAAAAAAGGAAAATAATAACGGACAATGATGTAAAGATAAAAATGATGCAATTAAGGAAAGAGTTTTTTTTAAAAGGTTTAATATGTCATTTTCAAATAGACATCACAACAAATGATATAATAGCTTATAATCAAGCTTATCATAGCTTAACCATTTAGATATAATATAGCGACATCACATCCTGTAAGACAGTGAAACAGTCAGAAATGGGCTCTTTGTACAACTCAACTTGAGTTGCACAACTCCAGTTGTGCCTGAGCTCAGCCACCACAATGACAATGCCAGACACACCTGGATTAATAAGTTTGTCCAGTAATGGCAGACAGTAAACAAAGGAACTGTATTAAGTTCAGCAAATAGTGGAGTTGTGGAAAGAGCCCGTCAAGGTAGCAATAACAAGTCATACTCACATGATCTAGGAAGTTATGAAGGGAAATTACATCACATGATCAAACATAAACAATGAACATGTTGCCTCATAATGCTGCAATAGATACATTTTTAACACAGTTAATATTTTGACTTATAGTAGGAAAAGCAGAGGCGTCGCAGCAGCACTTACAAAAGCCACGGTCTGTTCAAATAAATTAATTAGTCAAGACATTTTGACAAGAAGCCAGTGTTCACTACACTCTGAAACCAGAGAAGCTGTGTAGAGCTCAGCCAATCAATGCATGAAATATTTATAGCAGTGTTTTTCCTACAGGGACTTGTCACACAGTGTTTTCTGTGAAAAAGGCCTGATGCTTGTACTTCTATTGCACATGGCTAAAGACTTCAAAATGTCATTGTCAACAAATGAAGCGGACTTTTTGTTTGAAAAATGAATTTATAATGACAGAATTAGAGAAACAAATGTGTCGTACTTCAACAGTGGTAAAAAAAACAAAACAAATTTACATAAAAATAAAATTGATCTGTTTTAAAACCTTGCAGCAGATACCAATTTAAGTAAATTAGGGCAAACTGCAGCATTTCCACATTGAACGTTAATGTGGAAGGGAAAAAAGTGCAACAGTGACTCAGCATATAGAAAACACCAGATGGAGCCAAACAGGCTGAATCACAAGTCTGCTTATATATTAAGAAATTCCAGTTAGGAAATGTTGTGCTTGGTCAATCTGACCATTCGTTCTCATCAAGCTCAGAATCATCCTCAGAATCGCTGTATTCAACCGCAATGCGTCTGGAAAGGATGGTGGCCACGTCATTCCCCACTGGCTCCCGTTTGCTCTGCTGTTCTTGCTGCTCTTGAACTTTTTTCAGCTGGATGCCTGATAATAAAGATGAACATATATCAATACAGGTTAAGTATTTCACTTATTACATGCAAAGCGGAGCAAACACTTTCAGAGTCATGTCCTTGGTTATCTAATTTTTACTTGGAAGGGATTAATTTAAATTGCAGAGATACTCTGACTCACCCATGCGGATTGCGGACAGGAGGTCACTTCTTGCATCTCTTACAGGTTTAGTTTCTACTCTGCAGCCTTCACTGTGTCCTGGCCTGTGTGAGGGTGCACAGGGGGGAGGGAGAGGAGGAGGTGGGGGACCCGGAGGAGGAGGGACCATGCATGGCCCTGGTGGAGGTACTGGTGGGAGTGGGTATCCTGGCCCTACATGCACAACTCCATTTTGCCGCGGTGGTGGAAACGCACCCAGAGGAAAACCGAAGGCTGTCTGGGCGGATGGAATAGACGGTCCTGAAGCATGAGGTGGAGGGGCTGAGCTGTTTGACAGCAAAAAGAAAAGAGAGCTATGTTGTAAACGCTGGGAAAAAAAGATTATATTTGAATCTCTTTCCGATTATGGAAACAGCAAATGCTTTTACTTGTAATCTGCAGGCAGACGTGCTGAACCATTTATTCGGTCCACAGCATGAGGTTCTGTGCCGTAGGTCACCCTCTTATAGTTGACATCAATGCTGTGGTATTCGTGCTCCACAGGTGGTGAGGGGTGCGCGTTTCCAGGGATGTAATCATGGGATTTTGCATAGTTGCAAGCAGCTTGGGTAGGTACCGGAGGGACTGGGTAATCCAGGAGGTCAGGCCTGGATAAACAATGACAGGGAGATTCTCATGCAAATGTCTCCACATATTAGTATGTCTCCACATAAAGTATTAGTCTTCACTGCCTTTATCCCCATTTTGTTGCCTTTGATCAGATCTCCAGCAGTTTTTGTTGATTTCCTGCTGCAGCCCACCTCAATCAGATTAATGGGTAAACATGCCTGAGCAACACATGCCAACAAGCCATTACATTTGAATCAGGTGTGTTGGGTGCAGGAAAACATTTAACACCTGCAGGACTGTGTCCCTTTAGGACCGGAGCTGGACTCTCATGCCTGGAAAAAACATGTTTATCCACATTGAAAGTTCTTAACATTTTTATTTTTTAACCACTGAAGAAATTTAAAAAACAACTTGAAAGAAACTTGAGTTTTCGTGAATATTTTACCTTCCCCAAGCTCCGTCAATAGCAGCTGTATATAGCCTCATTATGCTACTTTATGTAGGCTATCGTGTTATGCTGAAGTGAACCGTCTCCACATAAACAGCTTCTGTTTGTAATAACTTGGTTATGTTTAGCTAACTTACTGTTCTTTAAATTCTGATCAATTTCCCAGGCCCTACCAATTAAAAATCAACCCCACACCACAACGGTCAGTAATAAAATTACAACATTTGGTCCCTTATCTTAATGTTAGGAATCAACATGGTAAACACTTCCCTGTCTGCTTTACAAAATTCTCAGACTTGTTTGTAGAGGATTTGTACAGGTTTACCCATGTCCTTTAAATAAAAGTAGACCTTGTCTTCTCTGATGCAAATACACACGTTTAATTTGATCTTTCTCTCTATAAATCCATTTCAACATGTGACTGCTAGTGAACATAACATTGAACATCACTTGACGATTGGGATAGTCATTCTTTTGATGTAGAAGTTTTTATTTTTTCACATCCTTAAAAAATGACCAAAACAACAACCCTTACCTGCCATCTGGAGAGAGCGAGCCCTCTGATGACGCTCCTCGCCGTAGAGTCTGCGGATGGCGGTGATCCGGACGCAGCTCTTTATCAAAAGCCATCATGTTCCACTCTTGCCGGCGGTTTCGAGCCTTTCTCACCTTCTTCACCTCGCGCTGAAGCGTGCTGCTCTCCACACATCGTTTCTGTTCCTAAAAGAGGGTGGTTGGAGAGGTAAAGAATGAAGATGTGCTTGATGGATAAACACAGGAGCATAAAGAAGTAAAAAGGACTGTGCTCTCACTCTTTGCCTTCGCCTTTCTTTCCTCTTGTCCTCAGTGTCCTGAAGCATCTTTTCTTTCCACAAGTCAAAAAAGTACGATGGGTCGGAGTAGAATTTCATCGCATCAATGGAATCCTCTCTGCGTTCAATAAAAACAACAACGTGATGCTATGGATGAAAATGAAAAGCGGTTTGCGCTTGAATCACAAACGGTTTGGCACCTGTAAGCTGTGAGGTTGCTGAGAGGGGGAGGCCGGTTGCTGCTGTTGTACATGTCGGCTACAGAGTTCGGAGTGCTGCCTTTGGATAACACCTGCTGGTCCTGAACCATAGAGCTTCTGAATGCTTTTCTCATGTTTATATCCTGAAGAGAGACTGTGAGCCAGAAATACAGGAGATTATAGATTATTTAGGATACCTGAGAGTAAACAACGGCATAGGTGAACAAATTAACAGACAGATGGTTTTCCAGTGAACTAACCCTCTTCCACGCTGGAGTCCAGCTGGGTCACTTTAACGGCCAAGCGGTCGATCCGGTCCTGGAGGGAGTTTGCACGCACATAAAATGTGTTGGCCTCGTTGAAAAGTTCCCCGAAAACATTTTCTGCCTGTTTACCTGTTACCACAAGCAAAGGGAGGGGGAAAATATATTAATATAAAGTTTAACAAAACTTATGGTAAAGAAAGTAAATGAGAATTTTTCCTTTCATGGCAAACAGCTGCTGAAATGACAATAAACAACATTGGCATCTTTAAACACACCTTTTTCTGACTTAAACTATTTGGTACATTTCTGGATTATTCCTATGGATTACGCTCTACCAAGAAGTGCTGCTTACTTGCTGCACATTACAGCAGCTCTGATCCACTTAATGTGAAAGCTATCATTAGGCTGCCTGTGTTTATGCTTCCACCTACCAACTCTTCGTCTTCTCTGACATTCGTACGAAGCTTTACGGTAAGCTGTAAGCCTCTGTTACTTCACTAAATCCACAGGCAGGGAATTCAAACACACACCCACATGCACACACTTTAACACGCTGATCAGAGAATCCGTGGTCCAGATGTCCTGGAGAAAAGAAAAAAAAAATCTCCCTCTATATTTTACTGTCTTATTATCAAATATTTAAAAGCAGGTCTTTTCATAACAGAAATACAAATGTATGCTCTCCCAAAGGCAATATGCTAAATTACTGTAAACATTCAAATAGAGTTAGGCTAGCAACCCGGCAAATTTATAACATACAGTAGAAATGTGGCAAAGCAATATATAGGATTATAAATCAATCTATAAAACTATTGCTTCATAGGAGGATATACTGTTATATAATTACTGATTTATAAGTAAGCCTTTCCTTATAAATAAAGACATGAAATAAACATGGAGAACCAGGAGAGTCATTGAAAAAGAAATACAGCTTTTACATTTTGGGGCAATTAAAATTTGTATTGCAAATTTGTTTTTTTCTTCAATTAATTAACAGTTGAATTTGAAATGATATTGAGTAATCTAGATTTTCATTTCACAATCAAGTAGCCATCATCAAAATGTATTGCTGTATTGCTTTTTTGATGACTCTCATTGTCTTCCATAGACAAAAACAACAAAAGCACCAGTTGTAGCATAAAAATAATATACTAAATTTGATTTGAGAAAAAAGGATATCGCAAAAAATTTATACATTAACAGCTTAATACCTTTTGCATTCATTTATGAGGGGAAAATGTTGAAATTCACTCAGTAAATCACAAAGATGAATTCTACTATTGATCTGGTGCATTAAATTGTGTAACAGCAGTGACATCTTTCAGGGTCTGAGTAGCATCTGAAAGTGTTTGTTCATTACGATGAGCTCACTACATATAACTCTGCATTGCCTAAATAATCAGCAGGGATTAGTAGATGTGTGGGATTTTGGTCATTGTCATGATCAAATCCATTTATGCAAAAGTGACTGATGAAGAAAAAAGTGTTAGTAGTGCTTCCCTTGCATAGTTTGGTGGAAACATTTGTGTGGTCTGTATGGGTTTCCACCAAAGTTGTGTGTGCTTCAGTTCTACAAAAGGAAGAAGAATTAGGCTTGAGTAAATCTGAACAAAAATGAGCCTACTTAAATCCTAATTTTGAGTTCTTTGCTGGTATTTGGCAAAGTTGTTCATATGCTTTCAAGTCTTCTTTTGTCATCAGTGGCAACACTTCCAGTACAGTTTATTTTAGAAAACACTTAACCTTTAGCTTTCCGCCTTGAGTTAGAGCGGCAGGATAAAGAGGCATCTGAATTGAACAAATGTAATCTTACTCAGACTGCTCAGCTGACGAATGATGGCTGACAGTGTGTTGTTAGTTACACATTCCAGCTCACTGCCAATCCCATCAGGCACGGCACCGTGGCACAGGTGCCGAGGTTCAATGTTTCTCTTGACCAGAGGCATGACCCCTTCTCACATCTCGACAGGCGCACGTACTGAGAGGTAGAGGACACAGCTGGCGGCTCACCTGCAACCTGCAGAATGGAATAACTTTAAACACCATTCATAAAAATGCAGCAGTGACAATCAAAGTCCAATTAATGACTTTTAACACAAGCGTGCTTTTTTTCTTTGTAAAGCGCACTCATGAAAAATGCTATTCTTGTTAAGCATACATTGCTTTTACTGTACATATAACAGTATTCATACTACTGCTGATGCAAGCATTTCTTCAATACTAAGACCATCAAATCATATAATAGTGATTTCATATTCTAATCCATGTAAAGCATATGTGCTTGTAGTTGATTGGTTTAAAATGAATGGTAAACAGCCTAGCAGTTAGAATAAACCAAAATGTTTAATGGCTTTGTCATAATGCTATGATGTGTTGTAAAATGGGCCAGTTGTTGTTCCAGTTTATCACCAACTATTAAAGTGGTACAATTATTGTACATTTCTGTATTCAACATGCCCTGTAGCAGCTATTTTATTCAACAACCTCATTTGAAAAATGAGGAGTGAAGAGAACAAAAGTGGCAACTTGTTTTTTTGTTTAATCTGTGACTCAGTTTAGTTGTGTTTAATAGATTTCAAAAACAAGGTTGTCTGTACACGATGTGGGATAGAAAAGCTTTGAACACAATGAGAGAAGAATTTGGAGCTGTGACACCAACAACCAAATGCTTACAATACAAATACAAGAATCCACTGTAATGTTGATCCTTGTAAAGGTCCCTGTTGTGTATGTGTTCATAACTCTATAGCTAAGCAGTAGTTTGTTCCCCCTTTGAAATAAAACAATGAATTTAGTTTACTTCTCAATTGTTAGTTCAATAAAATAAAACACAAAACATGTGCTTGAATGCTACATATAACGACTTACTATTCAACTAAAAGCTTTGTCTTTAAGTTGTGTATTTTGTGTTGGTACTCATCTGCTAATCAGCAAGCACATGTAAACTATGTAAGCATAGGTCAGATAAATGATACACATAAACTGTAAGGTGGTATGCATACTTCATCTTTCAAACTTAGCTGAAGCCTCACAAGTTCATAAATAATCTTCAGTTTACTTGTACAACATTGACCGTCCTCTCTCTGTAACTAAAATGGACATCTGAGGCTGAAATAGTGACCATGTAACAACTGTGGTTGCATTACAAATATGTCCATAAGCCTGACCAAAAGAGTATAAATCAAAGAAGTCTAAAGTTTTAAAAAAATATATTTTAATTTTGAAAATGAGGCATTTAACCATATCATTAAAATATCTTCTGTATGGAAGCAATATGTCATAAAATATATAACAGAGAAAATAAAAAGGCTAATAACATTAAATGGTACTAAAACTGAAACAGCTGGAAAAACAAATTACAACTAATTAGCTTAAGAACAGATCAATATCATGACTGATCACACAAAAGAGCACCTTATAGAGGCAGAGTCTCAAGATGGACAGAGGTTACGCTGTCTGAATTGATGCTGCATTTAAGAAAATCAAGAACTTAACATTCTCTTGGTAAAGGTAGGACAATCACGCTTGTTATCACTGCTCAGTAAAAATAAATGAATAAAATAAACATTATACAGTCTGTAGAACTGGCAATTTCAACACCTGAAAAGGCATTATCAATGCTTAAAGGTCTATCCGGGTTTAATACTGCATCTATTACTGCAACAAGACTTTGTAGTACAACAATCCTGGTGCTGTGTTGGCCTGCCTGCACTCCAGATGTCGGACAAACTCAGAAGACCTGAGCCTGTTATGCATTTATTTTTACACTGTGTTCCCTTGTTTCGGTTGTTCTTGTCTTCATCCAAGTAACTTTAGGACAACAATTTCCTGAAAACAAAGTGAGCCAGTCACAGCTGACTGTAGTATTTGTGTAGTGAATGAATGAATGAATTAATTAATGAATGAATGGGCTGCTCTCAATAAAATGTGTCTTTTATGTAAAAATGCAGTTGCCTTTTGAGGAAAAATAATGTGAACTCTCTCAACATGATTCTGAAAGATTCCTAAAAACTTTCAAGATGGCTCTTTACTATATTTAGTCATTCATATTTTCAAATAGTAACAGTTAAAAAACAAAAAGTGACTTGCTGTAGTGTGCTCAGCAACAATTGAGTTTTAAAAATGGTGTATTGTTTAATTCGGATTTGCTCATTTATAAAGTTTTTAAGTGACTCACCACCTCTTCCTATGTTAACTTGTTTTGAAACATGGTCAATTCAAGGGCTCTGTATAATCCCAGTAGTTCGTCATTCCTACGTTTTCCACTTATATTGCTTGACGTCACTAGTTTCGAGCACTTAACATCAAGTATCTTTTTACAAAAATGATACTACTCAGAACTATGGTTGCATAACAATATTGCCTACCAGCGGCTGCAGTGGACAGCTCCACGGTCGTGTCTATGTCGGCGTGTTTCCCGTGACTCAGTTTCTCCGTTTGCTCCACGTCTCACTTCCACGTCAGCACGCAGGGAAGGAACTGTCCAAATCTGCTCGAAGCTGTTTCATTTAAAACGGAGACTGTTTAATGACTTTCTGCTGTCCGGAGAGTGCTGAACGCAGACACGTATGTCTGAAGAGCGCAATTCACTCTGAAAACAAATCCCCGGTCCAAATCACGGCCTGAGCCATGAAGGGATTTACCAGCAGATTTACTCCTGCTGTCCAATCACAGCCGCTCAGCGTGATCGTTTCACATCCACTGTTTTATTTCAGGATGTATTAGCTTAGTACTATTTTATTGTAGGTAGAATAGAAGTCATTAGCAGCTTCTCTCATGTAGTTAAATGGAATCTCATACAATGTTAGATAATTTAAAAAAAAGGGAATAATGAAGTATGGGTTATCATAAATGATTTTGAGTCGACCCTTAAGTGGGAATAGAGTTAGCCAATAGAAAATGTATGGATGAATACTGAAGTCTCTTCAGAAAATGCCAAAAGTGCTTGTTAATTTAATCAAGTTTAAGGAATAAATGGGAAAGGGAAGGGGATTAAATATTCCTGCAAAAAGCAATTAAATGTTTATAAAATCTTAACCATGTAAATCATTTTACTTTCTTCTATACACACACATGATTATTCCTTAACAAATCACAACTGTGCATGTTTGTTTTTCTGCATTTCCCCTTTTCTCAGCATTCTTGTTGCACCTTTCATAAACAGCAGGATGCCAGTCTCGGCTGGTGTCCTATCATCTCAGAGGGGTCGACCTGGATTAATCATGAAATGAGAGACTCACAATTTGCTCTGAAAGCTTTACACACACACACATCAGCACACATGTGCTTTTCTCACAGATGGTACAATCTGCAAAGGGGGGGATTCGTTTAACCCAGATATCAGGGCTTAAATCTCTGTAATCACCATACCATTAAACAATCACTCACAGTTATGAGGTGAAAATTACTTGTTTTACAGATACACCGTTTAATCCACCCATAACCATGCAATCTCTTTTGGTCATGGCTTTAACGTTAGCTCCCCATTTTTGCAACAATCTTGTGTGGATCTGAAGAAAGGAAGCATGATCTTGGTATTTTCAACCTGATGTAAAAGACTCAAAGTCTGCAAAAAAAGGAAGGAGAAAAGAATGGTACACTGAAGACTAAGGATAGAAATTAAAACTGAAGGAGGAAATGTAGCCTGTGGCACAAATAAGGGACGTAGATTGGGTTTTCTTCCCATCTACATTTACAAATATATTACAAGGAAGTTAACTTGCAGTTATAATATGGTCAAACAGTTTGTGTTTACCTTTGTGTCAGGACTGAGATGGCAAGCAACGCTTTTATGTCTTCTGCCCTGGTCACCTGGAACAGGCAGCAAATTAACCAGAACTTGCACAGTTTGTTAAAGCATCTTAATTTAAGTCTGTGGTAACTTTCTGGTAAATGAGTCCATGTTTCATGTCATCTTCAATAATTCAATTATTTTTAAAATTTTGTGGTTGTGCTAAATACTTTCTGTAATTAGGTCTGTAGTGTGTACAGCTGTTGCAACAAGTAGTCTGACATTTTATTGTCTCAGGTTACAAAAGCTTCATACAAAGTGTGTGCTTGTGGATGTGTTTCTTTTTAAAGTGATAATGACTTTTCTTATTTAACTACATGGAATATTTGGTGTCCTATTGGACCAAACATGATTCCATAGGTGGGTTGCTGCCTGAGAAAAATTGGGAACCCCTTTGGACACTCTCAGATCTGTCTTAATTGTGATAGGCTGAAGTTTCTGTTGCTTCTGGTTGCAGCCAGACATCACCTCTTGCTTTTACTGTTACAGTAAGTTTGTGGTAAACTGCGATCAAAAGGACTTAAATCATTTTATATGTAATGGCCTGTGCAGTTCAGGCCTGGTACCTGCACAGTTAGTGCTGTTGTGTCATTGTTGATTACCTTTGTCCAGTCTGTTAGATTCTTAAAAGTTATTTAAGATGGTATCCTGAGCCAAGCCAGGATGCAAATAATGATTTTCCTCTAAACATTTTGAGCTCTTGGGCATACGGCTAGCTACTTCAATATTTCCAATACTTCAAGGTAGCATTTTCCTATAGACCCATGCGACTGACGTCACGGCACGTGACCCATGCGCCTTGTTGGAGGACCAAGAAATGCGGCGATGTGGAAATTCAGTATAGACAATTACGTTTTCTACCGGATGAACCGTTCTAGTATGTTTTGAAAGCGGCCCATGTTCCGAGAACTTTGTCAAAGGTCATCTCCGTTTTAGCATAACTTCGGCTGAGGCCACAGATTATGTGAGTTACCAGAAGCTGAGCGAAATTAGTATTAAGAGAATGTGGCTGATCGGCCGGAATGATCTCCACAACATTCCTCTGGATCAATGAGTATGTTTAGACTGCAGGCACAAGTAACACGAATGTGACATTAAATAGTTTGGGCTTAAGTCTGATTTATGTTTATATTACAGCTAGATGTGGCTAGCTGTAATGCAGCCTGATATGATGTGGCTCATA
>JAVQJG010098565.1:0-36307 GCA_036024015.1 Craterocephalus amniculus
TGGACAGTGGGAGGAAGCCGGAGTACCCGGTGAGAACCCACGCATACACGGGGAGAACATGCAAACTCCACACAGGAAGGCCACAGTTTCAAGCCCCTCCTCAGCCGGAACCTGGCTCCAACCGACTTGGGACTCGAACCGGCGGCCTTCTCACTGTGAGGCCACAGTGCTAACCACTACACCACCGTGCAGCCCCTTTTCAAGATTGATTTTCAAAATTTTTTGTGACTGATAATAAACACTATTTATTTATAGGGTGTGGATATTGTGATAGTTTCAACGCCAGAGACAATTCAGCACAATTTTCCAAATCAAACTAATGGAAACCATTGTGGAGTGAGCAGAAAAAGTGTCTAAGGCTGCATTGTTTAATAACCATGTTTAAAGCCCTCCCAGCTGTGTTCTGTCCGACCGCCAACCATATCCATTAGAAAAAGCCTCAAGGGTTCCAACTTGTTTTGTTTTATGTGAATCTAATACCCAATGTTCGGTTTATATGGCCCCAGATTCAAACTTCACCGCAACCATAGCATCAAAAACTTTCCTGTGGCTGGAAACTTAGCTTTGACCCAGACTAAAGGCATACAGATGAAAGTGGTGGTTTGTTCCCATCAATGATAACCCACTTTCCCACCATTCTCATTGCTTTTTTCACTCTCTATCACATAAGGCTTCAGATGGGCAGGAATATAAAGTGGCTGAGCATCAGTGAGGGGTTAAAGTTGGAGCACAGGGTGTAATTTTTAGTCCAAAGGCAATAAAATAACCAATATTAAGTTGAGCACTTACTTCTGGAGTTTATAAACTAGCTAAGGTACTTTTTACACATTATTATCAGGTTTTCCAATGCAAGTATGCACAACTGTATGACAGGTCTTTGTTTTCAAACTTTTGCATTAGGATCAAACTTATTTCATGCTCACTTGTTTTGTTTTACATTAAAATAACTTCAACACCAAAGCAAAGACCAGAAGGTAAAAGAAAAGTTTTTGAAGAATCCACATGGGTACTTTTCTTCCAATGTTGTGCTATGCAAAATACACCACTTAAAGCAGGCTCCAAAAGTTCAGATGGATTTTTATGGGAGTGAACATCACATGCAATTAACTGTGCATTCACTTCTGGAAGTGAAATCTCAGTCTAAAACAGATGTTAGAAAGAAAACTAAATATAAACTGTCTCTTCGGGGGAGGAGTAACTGAAGCAAGAAGCTATTTCTGCTGTTTCATATCAACAAGACTCCATAACACATGTCCTCTTTGAAGAAAAGAGGTTTATAAATAAGGACTCTCAACTAAACCTGGAAAGAAAGACATCAGATGTGTTTTTAACTCGCTTTATCTTCATTAAGATGGGGTAGAAGCACTCACTGATAACATAAACTCCACATCACAGTGGATCTGTCCAGCAGAGAGCAGACTCACAGCAAACCATTTTCCAGGCAGCTCCACTCACCATCCACAAGCGACTTCCACTCTGAGTCGGCGCCTGTGTGTGTATGAGCCTTTATGCAATTGTATATTTGCTGGCACACATTTGTCAGCTGTTTGAGTGTAACAAGTAATTAGGATTAATACATATTTGTCAAATATAAACACCTGCGTGCCGTCTATTTTGATCTAAAGGAAATACTAAGACAGTATTTCAGTACAGCCTCAGTGTTATATGTGATTAATGCCTCTCTACTTATCTTTCACACACAATGCTGGCTTGTTGGATAATGAGGTAGTTAATCTGCCAGTATGCAAACACAAACACAGTTAGTCGTATACGTGAATATATCTCCCCTTCAAACTTGAAAATAAAAATGTGGAGCAGGAGAAAATGATTTAAAAGCTGTTTTTAGAACATGAATCAGAAACAGATTCATGAAAAGATCGATAATGTGAACTTTGCAAATTTCTCTCACATGCTCTCATTTGCCAGACTCATTAAGGAATGTATCATTCTGTGTGCTCTGGCAGCAGATCAGCTTTGGCTCGATGAGTGATGTGAGCGTGGCTGCAGATGGCTATCAGCTTTATCTGCTACTAATAAATCTCACAAAGGAAGTTAAAAGATCTTACAGTCAGACTTAACTCTCTTCCTTAACATTTACCTCGAAACAAGAATCACTCAATAGTCAATCGACAGTAACAAAATTTGGCTGCATGCGCTGGTAGACTGGCATTCTCCACAGTAATCAAACTGACTGGTCTCCTCGTTGCTCTCATAGCTGGTAAGAAGAAACCTCAGAAGTTTTGATACTGAATCTGTCATAGTTTACAGTAACAGGGTTACAATCAGAGCTCTGTAAACCACAAACTGTACACTGTATACTCTGCGGTCTGTTTGAGCGCAACGAATGCTGCTTCATATACAAACTGCCATTATCACAGATAGTTTGATCGTCTGCATACAAAATTATAAAGACAGAAATGCAGAATGATGGACTGTATACAATTATTTTACCATTTTGGTTTCCATCTTGTATTTAGCACTGCTGTCTCCACTGTGTTCATCTTTGTTTGAATGTAATGGTTCTCTTTTTCGTACAACTGGAACTGACACTGGATGAGGAGATCCATTTGACTGTACTGTAAGTAGTGTTTAAACAGTGAGAAAAAATTTGTATACTTGTCCTATGATACCTAAACCAAACTTCCAGCTCATTCAAATGTTAAACTGCTGAGAAAGACAGTAGACTAGTTCAAGTCCCAATGATGGGGCAAGCAATGAGTGAACTTCCAAGCAATCATCAAGCAGAGAACAGCTCTCAGAAGAATAATTATAGCTTTACTTACTAAAAAAGATCCATAAGTCAAAGGGCCAGATCTATCAAAGGTTTGCACACGTTAACATGTTTGCAAACTTGACAGCAGATGCAAAAATATGTTGCAGCTGATTTATTAAAAGGAAGTACTGAGGATTGTGCCGACTACATATGCAAAATAACACCCAGCACGTCTGCCTTGAATGAATATGCAATCTAGGTGTTTCTGCCAGAACACGCAAATTACTGGGAGGAGTAGATGCAAAGAAATCAACTTAGAATGCACAATGTGATTTACTTAAGGTGCAGTAGCTGTTTCTGCGCCTTTATTTAACACTTCTGAAAAGCAGTTGCAAACTGGCTGCACCCTCTGAATGAGAGCACAAAACAGCCAGGTAATGCTGGACTGCAGACATGAAGCAAAGTGTGAAAATGAAAATACTGAGGATGTATATGAGCATAAAGGCAAACCAACCCAATGACATGTAAGATAGTTGAATATGTTTCTCGATAATACAATAAGAATATTCATATTTGCTTAATTAAAAATAAAATGAATGGATATTTAAAAAAACTTTTTTTCCCATTTTCAATCGTATTACCTCATTTGACCTCATTCTTATGACCTTGTTATTTCTTTATTTTTCAGTGGAACATATGAAATGAATTTCCTGTAAATGGACCATCTGCACCCAAGTTTGCTCAATTGTCAATAAATCGACTGTCCAAGTGACCGTTCAGTAATTTTGACAGGTGGTATTTACTCAGAAAGCATAACTATACTCACATCGACAAGACAGGGTGGGCTCAAGACCTTATTTGCTCTTTTCCTTTGAATCACAAAACGAAGAAATAAAAAGCATAAAGACTCACTTTGACCGCAACCGCCGAATGTACTCCTGCAAACTGTTGAAGCTGCACCAGAACAATGCCGGCACAATCCAAGCACAACATCTGTTCCAGTTAGAAAGCAGGCTGATGCCAGAAACATGTTCAAAACGAAATAGCAAAAAAGCAATGGACTAAAAGAGAAATAAAGGAAACAAGTGCCGCGAACGAAGAAAAACGAAACAGTCTGTATTTCCATTAATATTCAGTGTTTTCTGTGGCACACTTTGTCATTTTCCAACTGGTTACACTCCCATAGAGTCCAGAGCTCCGAGTCCTGGACAGTTTCTTCTGCAGAAGCTGATAAAATCACTGTGACACTATAAGGTGCTAATTGCCAGGAATAAAAGTAAAAAAATAATGAAAAGAAAAAGAATATATAACATTAGAATTGACCAGAATTCATATGAATATTTATACACTTGAGAATGTAAAGCCTGTATGTCTGTTTGCATGGCTGTGTTGTAAAGTATCAAAAGGTATCTGCTAATATTTTTCGTATACTTGGGAAGTTATCAGAAAAAGGTGTCTTTTATTTTCTTTCAGAAGTAAAATCTTATTGTTACCCCAAATGTTATTGTTATCGTGTATAATCTTTATATTTCTCCATTTTAAAAAGTAAGCTTAAATCTTTGATGTGTTTCACTAACCAAATGCATGGTGCTCATTATATAGTTAGACAGCAACATATTCAGAAACACTAAGTTGGATTTTTATTCTTGGATTTATTGCTTTCTTATACTTTTAAACAAAAAGATATTTACATGTTGACAAAATATACTGTCATCTGTATAATATTTCAGACTGTGGTATGTTAATCAGACACCAGTTGTTTTTAACTTGAGTCACTGTGAAGAAACATGATACAGCAAGATCATTTCTGGGGCAGTTTGTAGAAGAATGTCTCCAGTCATCATGGTGACAGTACTGAACATTATATGAGAGAGTAGAGTACACACTAAGACACATACATACTAATGAATAGTAAAAACAGAAGTAATTTGCACCTTTACCCTTTTTTTAGCTAAAAGATGTTTTTTCAGCAGTGTGTTTCCAGATGTTTATAACTTAATTACTTTCCTCCTTGAAAGAAGTTTTAGAAGGGAAATGGGCTTTTAAATAGTTCAGCCATGAGCAAAACATCCAGAAAGCTTTAAGCAGAAGTTACAGTCAAGACAGAGAAAGCTATAGGTTTACAACTTACAGAACCCTTTCTCACACTTGGCAGGCCAAGTTAAAAGTAATTACAATAAATTAAACAAACTATTTCTTTCGGCAGGCATGTAAAGGAGGCTGTTAAAATCAGGTAAATGTCCCTCTGCTGTCAACCTTTTTAAGTCTTCCCCTGCTCCTCCCCGGGAATCTAATTTGCAACATACGGACATAATGTCTGCCAAGGACAGCGGAAAGAAGATACAACTTCTCAGCACTAAGACCCGCAAAGTCTTGTAAATAATTTCCTTCAACTTATAATAATGGCACTGTCGCTTTCTAAGTTTCTTAATATGTTGAAAACTAAACTACTCATCTCATGTGGCTCCTTCAACTTAGAAGATCCATCAACTTATTAGGGCATATTTGAACATCTTAAAAAAGCTGAGTGAAAATTTTACTCTTCATTTTTCTTAGCTGAGTAATCTTTTCCATTCACAACTGATCTCCTCAACATATCTAACAGTTGTGTTTTCTGCTTTAGGAAAAGTAAACAGGCCCTCTTAAGGGGACAGCTCAGAAACCGCACACAGTTACAAAATGTCAAGAGAAATATAAATGTAAATGAACAGTGTAAGTATATTTTCATGTGTCAGTGTGAATGTCAGAGGTACAGTTTTTCACGATAATAAATGAAATGGTTCTGGAAATGTAGTTAACAAAACTCAGCCCGCTTTGAGCACCTATGGCATGTTTCCTGCTATCAGCTCTCAGTTTAGACGCCAGCCTTTAAAGAGCTGCAGTGATTCTGTACTAATGACTTCAAGTGTGTGTAGCGTGTGTATACAGATTGAGTGCACAAAGACATAAAGCCACAGAGAGTACCTCAGGACACATGGCTACTGTTAAAATGCTGGCTGTGATTATGGAGATGGGAGCAGCCACAAGTCTTTGGATGGTTGAACAATTACATGCAGCTGTGGATGAACACAATGTGTCGCCAGCCTTCGAATTTAAAACTTCTTTGCAATCAGGTGTTTTTTGCAGGAGTCCTATTAAAAGATAATCAAGACAAGAAAGTTGACATAAAGAAAGAAGAGGAGTGGTGATGAAGGCTTGAGCTTGAAAAGAATAAACTGTGTGTCTGTCTTCTCCTCTCTGGGATTTGTTGAGGCAATAACCCCATTCTCCATCTCTGAGGTGTTGCACTGAACAACAATTAAGGTGATAACCTTTTTCTTTGACTTCAAAGGGCAGTTCAGGTGAGCATGACTGTGATGAAGCCATGGCTCTAGGTAACTTAGTAATGATATGCGTGTTCTTCAGGGTTAGGGTGACTACACACTTCAGAAATTATAGGTGCAATGCACAAAGCATGACTTAAGCAAGTCACAGCAAGAAAGAGAAAACCCAGATTAATCAAATGCCTGGAATGGGAAGCAAAGCATTAGCATACTTTGAAAAAAGAACAATGTAAAATTAGATCAAAAGTAAGCATCTCCACGTGGTACCGTTCTCTATAATAACAGTGACTGAAGTGCTTCCTTGGGGTACCTATAAACCCAGTGCCAGCAGCAGGTCATGTCCTGTTCCTTCAAAGTCCCCCCCTCCATCTGGATCACTCATTATTAGTCCATGCTTTCCTGTTATCATCTGCCCACTAGCCTCCACTGACCAGAGTCTATCTGTGTACCCTCCCACCAGCGGGCCTTTCAGCACACTCATAAAGGTTCAGGATCTACTACTTCAACACCACTGTAACAGAGTCTTTGTAGAATTTTAGGGACACTCTCTGGCCTCAACTTCCAGTAAAACTGAACCCTTTCAAACCTCATTCATCCATAAACAGATTTATAAACCATTCTAACTATTTCTTTAAAATGTCAGGATCGGTCCAAGATGATACACTGAGTATTCAACTGGGAAGTTTAATCATTCAAAGATATGTTTATTAAATGTTTTCCTCTGTGAGGTCAAAACTTGACAATTAAGAAGGAATTATATGTAGGCTATATACAATGGCTGAGACCAAAAACATGTTCATCACAGGGGTTAAGGATGCTGCATTAGATATTTTAATGCATTAGCTTCCCTATTGAAAGAAGAAAACTGGCCTACAGTAACCCTTTGGCCTGATGGAAACATATGACAAGTCTCCAAATAGCGAAGAAGCCATTGAGAGGAAAAACTAAGATGAAAATGCAGCTTTGGAAAATTTGTTCCTGTAACCTGAGAGGTTGGGTTAGGGGTGGAGAGGGTGGGGGGCGGGGTAGTCATCTGGAAGCTCCGTTTACCTTTTTCTCTGTTTTATGTGCATGTCCCTGCATACGTGTGTGTTGTTTCTGAGTATGACCCAATGCTTTCCATATGGGCGCGGGAGAGTCAGGCATGTCGTTTTGTTTTGATGGGACCAGATAGATCACCCATATGTTGGGCCCAGCGAGCAGCACTGCTGCCTGGTGCTGACGCCATCTTTCACCACAAAGTCCAATATCAACAAAGCAGGGACAGTAACTAACAGAGGCTGTGTTTTTTGACATATGATTTTCAGCTCTTTTCCCCTTTTCTTAGCAAAATTTATCATTTAACAGTCACAGAGCGCATACTGATTCTGCAAACAATTTAGCTTCCTATGACCAGCAGCTGGAAAAATTCCAATTACTGCCTCTTTGATCAATCTCATAGTGCTGACTCGATCCATCCAGCCAAAAATTGCTTGGTTGCTTGCTGAGTGTTAAATGTGTGAAAAGAAAATCTGGATGAACTTTATCAAGAGCATGTTGGAAAGTAGTGTAAACATAAGCAGATCTTTCCCTTTCTGAGGATGTCATTTGTTGTGCCTAAAATACAGTAAGTTGCCAGTTAAAGGCTGACTCCTTTTCCTTTTAAAAATTGAATTTGGGAAAAATGACGACAAAAAAAAAAAAGGAGTTGGAGTCCAATTGCTATCTGTTGCCTGCAGAAGCAGAGCTGATTCACCGACTGATTCATCAGCTGATTTAGAATAAACAAACAAGAGTGATCTAGTAAATTTTGTGGTTTAAACTTCAAGTTTTCCAGGTGGTTGTAATTATATTCATCATTTTCTGATCCTCGCCTAAGCTTTAAAATCATTCCCCTCCATACACACCCTGTTAAAACAAAACCCTTACTCTTTTTCTCTCCATCCGACACACACACACATTTCACTTTTCTCAAAATCATCCCCATGCGGAAACAGTAGTGAGGTCGTTGCTGTGGCTAAGGGATCCTGGTCTGTGTGATGTGGAAGCTAAACGTCTACTGTTACAGAAAATAAACACAGCAGGATTGTCCCTGTGTAACACACACTTGCCAGCAGACAGACTCATAATATTTCCCCCCATCTGATGACAGCAGGGGAGACTTTTCCAGAATGATAACAGGAATGTTTTCACACCCTTTGGACATATTCAGAATAATTGTTGTGGTCAGTTTCATACAGAGAACCTGCATAGTGTCTAAATAAAGAAAGCTCACCCAGTGGAGATGATGAAAGAGGGTCTACTCTTCTGGCTGCAACTTTCTCTTAATTTCTCAGGGGGGGTTATATTGAATTCTTTATTGCTGTCTTTTGGATCAGCCTGTAATTCCTAACCTCTACCTTTTGATTCATTCTTCATGCTTGATTTTCTTTTTGTTGGCCCAAGGGATGGCCAATCACAATGCCTGTTTTATAATGCCTGCATTCATTGTCCTGCTCTTGGAGTTGAGAGAAAAAGCTGGGCCTGACAAAGCAGCAGCCATTGATAATCCTTAGAAAAACACCACAGTCTCTTTCAGCTTCCTTTTTCTGTCCACGGCTTTGATATCACATACATACAAACACATCCATGCTTGCTTTGTATCACACATTCAAAGCCACCAATGCATGACACCTCAACGCAGGTTTGCCTTCAAACTTTTTTTCTGCATTCATAAAAATGCAAATGCATGTTCATAAATGAAGCCTACAGACAACGATCAAACAGAGCACTGGGCGTACCTGAGGCGTTCAGGGAGATCTAAATATGCAGTGAAGACCCCTGAGGTTCAACCGGCTTCCTGTGCGATCCACAAGTCCCTGTCTCAGCAGGTTTAGAGCAGGTGGGAGGGTGGTGTTAACACACCTGACTGGGCTCATTATGCTTATCCTGATGGGGTAGAGAGCCATTACCACATTAAAAGACACTTGAGAGAGCATACACACACGCATGCAGGCTAAAATATTATCTAGATTCACATAAATGCACACAATTAACAGATTACCTGACTGGCGGGTGTAATGCATATTAGTAAGCTGCACAGTTATTCTCTAAAAGGTCAGATACAGTTACTTAAAATAGAAATTAATGATGAAAGTCTTATGAATATTAGCCATGAGGAGATGAAAATGCTACTGTTGGGTCAATCTTTCATGCTGTTTATTAAAGTGCTGTCAGCAGTCAAAGTTGAAGCGAAGATGTCTGTGATAATATGGTTCCCCACGTGAGGAAAGATGTTAGAAATTTGAAAAGTCTGAGTAACAAAGAGGCCACTGCATTCCACAGAAGGCTAGATGATCAGAAGATAATGCTGAGATTATGTCAGAAGTTTGGGAATTATAGTTGTGCTTTCTATTGAAGATCCAAAAGCACTCAAACTCTGAATTTTATTAAGCAAAAACCTTGTTGTGAGTGACAATGATATCTTCTGCTGAACCTAAAATCAATGTACAGTTATAGCAATAATGAAGGATTTCAGTGTGTAATGAACGAGCGAACAGCTGAAATAATTACACTGACAAGTAAATGCCTCAGAAAACCCTCATCTTACCTGTAGGATCAATGTAGAGTTTCATTCACAAGTGGCATTTGTGGCAAAAAATAAGTCTGATATTAACCTTGTCCACACTTCACTGGGTTCCGAAGAATCTGGAATAGATCATGTCACAACTGAAATATGAGCTACAGTCAAACCAATCCCTGAAATCAGTATTGTGTGCTCTGGTCCAAATCCAAAAAGGATTATTTAAAATCCATAAAAGAAGAAGTTCGAACAATATTCTCTGTGATGGGGTTGTATCAGAGCTCATTTACACGTTTGTGATGGTAGCACTGATGCAGAAAATTTCACTGATATTTCGGAGCAGCTTACGCCTTCAAGACCAAATCTTTCCCAAGGATATCTCTGCTGTTTTAACACTATTCTACAGACATTACATAGGTATGACTGAGAAAGTAGAGGCTACAAGTTCTGGAAAAGCCTGAACTGTCCATAACAGAGGGTGAATGGAAAACTTTATTAGGTTTTACTGATTTATTCCATAAATGGTTTACACAAATGCATTTGGTAGGATTTTTTGGCTCATTTCCTTCTATAAATACCTTTCCATTAGGTACCGAAGTTACACCAATGCCACATAAACGAAAGAAAGAAGAGGAAATAACACACAAGTCATCTAAAAACTATTTTTTTATTTTTTTAAAATCATTCTCTGAAACAGAAGAGTAGGACAAAACAATGTAAACCCTGTGTTGCATGTCTTTAGATGTGTTAGCAGGAAGAACAAAATAACACCCAAAATGCTTAATTACTTGGTAAAGCCAGAACAACTTCAATGGCATTTATTCAAACATCTATATAAACAAATGAAATAAAGTTCTGCATAAAAACTGGAAACATTTCAAAGATCTTATTGCGCAAAAGCACCTTCAAAGTCAAATTACTATTTGAATTACTGCGATTTTATACTTCCACTTAATCATGTTTAGGGTCATAAGGAGCCTGGAGCATACATCACCTGTCACAGAGCGAGAGGTCAGCTACACCCTGGACAGGTTGTAAGTCCATCACAATGCTAAGGCAGACCAAATGAGGCAAACATCACACATGCTCACCATTAACCTGTCACGGTGAACTGGACTGTGCTAGGACACCGATGCAACGAGAGTAAATCAGTTTAAACTGCACACAGAAAGACCTGTAACCTCCTTGCTGGAAACTGTGGTAAACACCACAGAAGTACTTGAGCTGAACTATTTCATTAAAACAAAGGGAGGACTTTTTTCCATGTCAATATCAGATTATTTTCACTCTGAGATTTATACTTTCAGTACTAAAATTACACTGATACAAATAAAGACATAATTATCATGGTGGACATTTACTAATTATGAAAGCAATAACAATTTCCCTTCAGAATTTGGCCTAAATGCATTCACACACAAAGCTAGCAATACTTCCTTAATGAGTGTCTTTTCTTTTCAAAAAGCAGTTTTCAACCCTCTTATTTGAACAAAATGACCATTTACACATTAAAGAGTATATTTACTACACTCTGAACTGAAGTAGTATCACTTCAGTGAGGACAGATCAAACACCGGGCTAATTCCTTTAAAACACATTTTTCTTAATAACTAAACGATGAGTTCAACTGCTGCTGATCATCCGGTGCCTGCGCACTCACACTAATGGCGGTGTGCTGATATGGTAGAGCAAGGCCTTATTGTGAAATAAAATGCATGGCCTGAGCTGAAGGAGAAGAGTTTGCCACATTTCATTACCCCTGCATTGAGCTGAACAGGTCTGATGAAGTCATACATTCTGATCTCCATTTTGCTTTAATTTAAAAGACTTTCTCTACAGTACATAAGTCATCAATCATGTCCTCTCTCAGGCTGTCCGGAGACTAAATGCGGAAACAGCCACATATACCAACATCCTGAACCACACGAGCACACTGCTGCACACTTAAACACAACAGGAGCACTGTACTTTCAGCCATTCTCTTTTCATGTCCCTGCCCACAATTTTTCTAAGTGCACACATCTGTGAGGCAACGTTCTTCAATCAGTAAAGCCAAATGGCTTCAAAAAATAGCTGTGATAAAGCCTCTTCACTCAGCTGTAAGCTTAAGAGTGCAGAACACAATCAATCTTTTGAGAAAGAAACCTTCAAAACCAAAATAACCAGTGATGCCTGACGCTGCTAAATCACTCTCTACAAGAGCATGAAGCAGAAGAATTTGGATGGAAGACAGAAAGCAACACATTCATAAAAAGAAAATAAGCATGAGGACAAAAAATGAAGAAAGGCAGGAGATTCTGGGTTTTGGATTATTGGTTGGATTAAAAGAAATTTCAAGGTGTTGCTTTGGGCTCGCAGTGGCTTAACAGGTAGTTGGTTTCTGTTTCCCTCTGGCCATCAACACCATCTTTTCCGTTGTATTAGCTGACAGCATCTCTATTTTCACATCCTTTTGAAGAAGCGAGAAAACAGGAAAGCCCAGGATGGAATTTAGAAAAATGAAAATTAGAGGAGACCTCTGCATGATGAGAGATGTATGGTGTGGTTTAAAATGGAAGCCAATAGAGGATGTGGGGTACGCACACACAAAGGAAAAGTTAACTGCAGGCTTCACCGATCTTACGATGCTGCAGAAAGAAGCGGCCTTTTGGGCTTTTTACAGCCAATGAATAATTCATCCTAAGTAGTTTGTCTTTCTCAAGGAAATACCTCCTTACAGCAATCCATTTTGATACATCGACTGGACTTGTCCGTTTAATGAAGTGGCCTTTCTGTGGCTAACTTTGGACAAGCGCCATCATACTTTCCTCTCGTCAAAGTCTCAAAAGAACTAGTCCCTCATCTTAAATAGTAATTCAGTGTGAACCACAGAGCCAAGATAAATCCTGTATATTACTTCAGTTCTCTGGTTAAAAAGAAGAAATGCAGCAGCTGCAGTATTAAAACATCCTCCGTTATTATGTGGAACCTGTTTAGTGCTATAGCCACTCAGCATGAGCTGGAAGATGTCCCAGAAACATCAGAGACTTTGTTTTCATGACGCATGACATGGAGAACTTTATTTTAGGATGAGTTGGATGCTTTTGCTGTTGAATCAAAGTGTTGGCTATACTTTTGGCAGATCTTGCTAGTAAAGTTGAAATTCTGCTCTTCAAACAAGCACACTGCATTGCATCAACCTCTGGAAACATGGCTGTGTACATCACAGTCACTGATTTCACCGCTATCCTGTTCGCACAACTCACCATCATTGTTTTTAATGTAGGTGAACTATGTCTACAGTGAGGAGGAAATGTAGGCTGAGGGAGCAGTTAGTGGCAGTGTGGGCTGCTTAAAGAAATACTTCACCCTCAGAATGACGTGCCTTCATTTTCTACTCACCCTCATGCTGATTAACACTTTCGACTAATTTTTGATTCTGTATTTATCATGCAGCCGGAGATGTGGGGAGGTTTTCGTTCTCTGTCTTTTCCGTTACAGTGATGTTGAACGGCGCCTGAGCAAAAAGGTCCATAAAAGTCCACAAAAACTTGATAACATCTCCGGCTGCATGATAAATATCAAAAAAGTGTTCCAGAGTGTTAATCAGCATGAGCACATCATTCTGAGGCTGAAGTATTCCTTTAAGCCAAAACCTATGATCTTGTTCTTCAGCTGTGACAATTGCCTGCATTTTCATTTACAGACAGAAAAAACAGTTTTGACCAGATTTACAACATGTTAGCCATTCATTCATTCATGTTAGCATTTATCTTAATTTATTACAAAAACTTCTTTTTCAATTATACCAATGCATATGATATATAACCAATATATTCTGACAAAATGACTTCCACACATTTTATTTTAAAGAGCATTGTTTTATATTCTTTTTTTTCAGTTTGTACTATCAATAAGTATTGGCAGGAAAAGAAAAGCAGGCTCAAGTGCTTTTACAGGACTAATTGGGTGCTAACAATGTTTCTCGATTGTTGCTGCAGTAAACCTTTTCATTAATAACATAGAAGGCTATATCTGTATACAAGTATCATACAGGCAAGCGGCATCCAATTTACTTAGAGATGTTCCTACGAAATGCTGATTGTCTTTCTATAGTTGAAATATGGTTTATTATGGTTGTGCTATAAGTGGTGAAAGCTCTGAGGGACTGTGTTTTCTGAAGTGGATACAAAACTAAAAGAATATGGAAGCAAGTACAGGTGTTATGCTCTCAAACTAGTCACATGCTGCGATGTTATGACATCCTCCTGGCTGATGCGATTATATAAAACTGTCGTGTAAGTGTAGTATTGTTGGCACAGTGTGCAGATACAGGCGTAGGGGTTTCTGTGGGACAAAAGAAGCCAAACAAGAATACATAGGTGTGCCAGAAAGAAACAAAAAAGGGGGCAGCAAGCTGATTCTGTCTCGGTTTACTGCACACTTAAAAAATTAGTTCCATCATGAAGCTGGACTCACATTCTGAAATTTTACAACTTCTAATTGATGGATTAAATTGCAGGAGACAGCGGTATAATGTTGTTGCTCTTATAAAACACAGACCGAGAGAGCTGAGAAGACTGGAAAATAAGTTAAACATAAAGTTGGAGGTTGATAGCAAACAGCTCATATTATACAAGGAGATGAGTCAAGAGAGAGCGGAGAGACAAGCTGCATGAAAGGGTTGGGATTTGAGGTTGGAAAAAAGAAAACTGATTTGGATCACTCATACATAAAACAAAAGAGCCTCTATGAATTTGTCCAAAAAAATCTTAGTTGCATTCCTTCACTCTCAACTACTGGCTTTGTGGACACTTGAAAACAATCACAAATCAATAAAAGCTTCTAATTGAGATATGGATGAGGAACCAAGGGGGGATGTGAGATGTGACAGTGATGCTGCGGTGGCAAAAGGCAGGAGATGAACGCCACAGTCTCAATGCCACAGGGAGGGAAGGAAGCCAAACTGACTCTAGCTCTCCGCCTAACTAACCATCATCAATATGGTAGCAATCAGCTGTGGTGCAGGGGGAAAAATGAAGTTGATGAAAAAAAAACCCACCCACACCCGCTCGAATCACCCACCTCCCCACATAAGGCGCCCCTATGCTCTCATTCATTTCTTTCCTCCAGTCAGAGCCAATTGTTCATTTTGAGAGATGAACAAACTAACATGGCTGTTCTGGGCAAAGTGACAGAGACAAACATACAAGTGGTCAGAGCAGCTGGCGGGGCACAAGACACCACAGCTTCCTTCAATCTCTCCTCCTCACTCCAAAACACCTATCTAAATTATTCCTTCCCCAACCAGACAGATAGAAAATACGATTACTTCATATGCAGATTATGCCATAAATGCTCACAGAGAGGCATGGAATGATTCTCATGGTAATTTATGTTTTAATAATTTCACAAGGTTGCACAAGGCCGGAGGTATAGAGTTCTCATACTGGTGTTGAAAATCCTCAGCCAAGTGTGAAAAGTTTGACTTATGGGCACACTAAATCAAGTCTCCCCAGTATTTAGATCAAAGATGTTGTTAAAAACACTCCTGCGCCCGCAAACACACACAGCCTCAACCGCTAACACAGTCCAAGACACATCCCTGGCAAGAGAGCACATGCTAAATCATACCCCCCATACAACACACATACACACACACAAATAATATAGATCTTCTAATGATTATCTTTACAGACAAGGATCTACGTATTGTGGCTTTTCTGAAGCTTTGCTGGTGCTGTATACGTTCTGTTGAATGGAGCAGTTCTGCACGGCTGCTAAACTGAAACAAACAGTGAGTACCCTGCAGCCTCTACAGCTTTTCTCCATGACTGTGCAGACAGCCAAGCTCTGCTGTTTGTCTCCCCTTAATAACCACTAGAAAAGCACTCTCAGATCCAGTAAGATGCTTTCAAAACCAGTGAGTTATGGTTGTACCACAGTGATGTCACTCTTTAATAGCAGGACTTTTGCTGAATTCTGAACTTTCCTTGAGTGCTTGAGTCATGTCATCAGCCTTAAAACGAGGACAGATTGTATTCACTGCTCCTTTGCAGTCTGTGCAATCAGCGGGCCATTTATCGAAATTAAGTTATTTAAATTGTGGGCCAGACCTTAGACTATGGCTATGGAATAGATAAAAACCAGGGATATATGGTTGGTGTATGATTCATCATGTGTGTTAAGAAATACCAACCCAACAAACCCTTTCATATACTTGCGCTCTCTATTTTTTATTCATGAATCATTTTTGCAGCGTTAAACTTCGAACTATGCGTAAATAAAACAGAAAATGCATGATTTGTGTGAGGTTTGTCTGTCTGCAGTTTGTGTTTATTATGAAGTCCTCAATCTTTCTTTGACCGTCCATCTTTTTCTTCTTCATGTTATTTTCCTCCAGCTCTGACTCATTCTCCATTACAAGCCCCAGGTCTGGCGTCAGACGAAAAACATTAAGTCAAAACGTCTTAATCAAATAAGCCATTTGAGGCAAGTAAATGTTGCCTCTCGGTCTCCGTGGCGGCTTATTCTACTGGCTTTTCATTACTGTATAAGTCTTTGGGAGAATGGGTGTGCAGCACAATTATAAATCCATGTAAATATGACTTTAATCTTACTAAAAACATCTAAAATTTGTTTACATAAGTAAAGCCAATAAAGCAAATGTTTACATCTGGTTGTGAACGTACAACTCCATTTAAAAAAAAAAAAAGCTGCCATACTGGGATACTGTGTGTAATGCTTATTCATGACAGAATATAGGAAACATTTCAAATGTGGGAAGCTTCTGTTGAATTTGACAGCAGCAACTATTTCAGAAAAGTTGGGACAGGAGCAACAGAAGGCTAGAAAACTAAATGGTACAGAAAAAAACAGTTGGGAGGATCCCTCCTTATTTCATTGGTTTCATTAACAACAGATCAATAACATGGATATAAAAAATCCCCCCAAAGCAAGAGTGTAGGTTTGATTGGTAGGGACATAAAAGTGGCCCACACATGCCTCCGGACAATGAGATCTTTGTTTTCTTTTCTTTTTTTTGCTATTTCACGTCATTTAGAGCAGAGAGATGATCTAATCTAATCAAAGATATTCTTTTCATGGATTGGCATTAAGGTTTTTGTTTTTTGTTTGTTTTTGCCAACTAAATAGAGCATTATTTTGAAAAAAATGATTTTGAAAGAAAAAAAAGCTAATGTGTAACCATTTTGACTCACCACATCTGCATGGAATTAGAAGGCATCTTCATTATTCCCATTTTAATTGAAAAAGATGTTAAAAGTATAATGGTAAATTTTTTTTCCAATATGCCTGCCAAGTACCAAACAAAAATGTCTTTTTAAGTCTGAGCATTGCAAAGTAAAGATCAAGTAAACCCTTCAGAATGCTGTATTACAAATGTTGATGAAATTTTGTAGATCAAGTCACAACTCGGAGAATCTCCTCCACCTTCACCTGCCTCAGCACGATAAGGTATGATAAGGTAAGATAAGATCAATGTTGCAACTTGCAAATGGAAAAACACTCAATCAATGCTACAAGGTTTTAGTGCAGCACCTGATTCACACATTTTTTTAGGGAAGATCTTGCATATTTTAGCAAAGCAATGAAAAAACTTTAAAACCCATTTATTACAGCAGCATGGCTGTATAGTAGAAGAATTTAGTGCTGGATTGGCATGTCTATAGTGCAGACTTTGAACTGCAGACAGACCAAAGCTTGACAACAAATAAAACATTTGGGACATTACGAGACTCAAAATATCACAAAGAAGACCATGACTGTTGGGCATCTAGAGTCTGTATAAGACAAGAATAAGGGAGTGTGCCAATTTTCTTAGAATTGGGGATGTACATTAAATGTAAATACATGTTAAAAACAACCAAATGAAGGACTATAGAGGGAATTTAGCCTAAACAAACACTGACAAAAAAAAGCGACATCCCCATACAAGCTTAACAGATTGTGAATGATGACGATGTTTGACACATCCAAAACTTTCCTTTGAGCTATGCGGGAAAGAAACAAACAAATGATAAAAAATATTTAGCAGGAGACACTCTTCATTTGGAAAAGACAGTCATTAACAAGCCAGCTGTAAAAAATTATATTGCGCAGAATTCTCACCACTGAAGGCTGAAAAAGACCCATATAAGTCAGCGTAAGGATATAAACAAGAACAGTTAATCTAACGTTCCTGACACAGAGTTCATTCAGTTTAAGTATCTCACTATCCTCCTTCATAGTTTTGGCTCTGATGTCATCTGTCCAGAGTTTAACCTTCCCTCCCGCTGCTGCCCTTTCTGACCACCTTAACCACCAGAGCCACTTCAGGATACGGCAGATCAAACGTGAAACTACCTTTACATTACTATACTTTCTAATTGCCAACATTTTTCAGTCTGACAGTTGTGAAGATGAGAGGGGGAGTGGGGACTGTCCTTGCTTAGTTTTTTGCTTTCAAGTCTCACTGGGCTGTCTATTATATCCCTGATGGCCTTTTAAAAGAGGCTCATCCATCACTCTCTGACAGCATCTGTCTCTGTCTAACCTCTCAGCTCTGATATGAAATAATATTTTTAAAAAGTCAAGCATGTCACTATAATGGACAGCTCCTCCCATTGGGCGGTAGGAAGTCAGAGCTGTGAAGTGTGCCACTCAAGAAATTCAACTGTGGGCATATATGTGAGCAGAAAAAGGAAGAAGGAAAGAAAGTCCATGCAAATGCATGACAAGAAGAGACACACAAAAAAGACCCTCAGAGCTGTGTATGAATGAGTGAAACATTAGAGCACTTTGTTACTTGCTCATAGGTGTATGTGGGTTACACAGGCTTCTCTCTGTGGATTGAACTCTGGAAAGTGATGAAAGATCTGAAGAGGAGAGCCCCGATAATGAGGAGATGCAGCCGTGAAATACTCGGTGTCATGTGGTGTCTACTGTACAGCCCACACAAAGCATGTTGTCAGTGTGTCTAAAGCCCTTTCGACACATGTTGCAGATCCTGCACTGCCTAATGAAAGAAAGATGTCTTCTGCAGTATTTTATACCCCTTTCAAAGTATTTAGCTAATTATCCCTGTACAATGTTAATCTGTTATGTCAAAATGACACAGTTCATGTGTGTATTTGTGTATGACTGTAGTAATGTATTTGTATGCTCCAGAAGTGTTTATTTGCATAACATATATGTGTAAATTTGTCCTGGTGATTTAGCGAGAATGTCTGTTTTTAGTGAGAGTGCACTCACATTTAGATGGCCTGTATCGTTTCTCCATGTTCTTGTTTAAAACAGACATGCTGGCTTTACTGTGTGCCAATTTGGCACATTCCTTAGGATAATCAGAGACTATGGTTTGGTTTGGATTGATTAAGGATTATTCAGTAACACAAACAAACTACTGTTCTGCCTTGTGTCCACACGTAGAGCATACTAGGCTCAAACAGGGAGGGCCAGACCTAGTCTTACAACAAAATGTGGAAGGAAAATATCTTCGGGGCAATAGGAAAGCTATTACTGTAGATTTGTATCACTAATGTTTTATATAAACACTGGATCACTGGATGGGTTAGCATCCCTTCGGGGCTGCTCTGATTTTCTTTTTTTGCTGACACATGTGATGGCCAAAGTTTAGTACTACTGCCATTTACAAGATAATTCCCAATGCAGGATTGGGTCTTGCAGAAAATGTTACAGCCATATATGTTAACAGATCATCTGTGCACCAACAGCACTCTATTATTTAAACCAGCAAAGAAATGAAAAACTGATATTTCACACAACTTCAAGTCAAAATAATTTAAAAGATATAACTTTTATTTAGTGCACGCATTGGGTTAGCAATTTGGCACTTTGGCATGTGTAAAAACTAAAACATCTCCAAAAGGACTTTGCTTTAAATTGTGTGTTGCAAATAAGAAGCACTGCTGCGATGCAGTGGTTGTGTTTTTACAGCTTCCTAGTGCTCCCATAGAGCCCGTGTAAAAACACAAATCACTGCACGAAGGTACCACCCACAGAACATAAATAAACCAAGCTGTGACCAAGCATTAATTGTGAGTGGAGAGAGCACTGGGCTTATGTTTGCTGGTGGGAGATACTGTATGTTGAATCAGAGTGATTCCATTTATTTAACAGGAGCAGTAGCACACTTTCAGCATTGATTGCCAAGAACATAAAGTGAGTAATTACAATAATCAATGGTACGACTGCTATAAAAAATATATGCCAATTTATGCAAGAATCCCATTATAAGGGTTAAACAGACTTCAGCTACATTTCTAAGTTGTTTTCCTAACCCTGCTTTAGTGATAGTCCCCATTAAATGTTTTCACAGTTACCAAATGTATTATGTTCTTTTACCAATGACTCAATGGTGGATTGGTCATTTGGAACAGACAAAGTGGTGAAGTGCATTATTTAAGAGCTACTGTGAGGCAGAATTAATATTTAAAGAGCTTTGGCTTAGTTTATTTATCTGTCCACATCTATTTTTTAACATGTTTCTCATGTATTCCTGCCAGGTTCCTGCAGTGTTGCATACTATGGATTGTTGTAAACTTCTGATTACTAGAAAGAGATTAGTTTTGTACACTCATGTATTTGTTTTTTATATATGTATTTAAGAAATGGTCGCAACTTTCCAAGATTGTATGAAAGAGCCATATACTGTAGGCCACACTGTGGGATGAATTAAGCCTTCTCACATATCCAAGTGTAAAAAAAAACAGTAGTGCTCAATTACAGCCATTCAATTTATGTCCATCTGAGTATCATTTCAAATTTATAAAAGTTCGTTTTCAGTGTTTGAGTTAAATATCTTCCACTGTGACAACGAAAGAATTTAAAGACTTTTCTAAAAATTGTACAAAAGAAGATAAAAACGTGTAACTAAATGAACATTATGGACAACTATACTCTCATTAGCTAGTTATTATGGAGGCAGATTATCTCTTCTTGAGTGTACACATTCTCACCCATGTTGCACTGCACACCCTCAAACACCCATAAGGCCCTCGCCTGTGAGCCATAATGCTCGACTAAATCGCAAAAGTCTTTCTGCTGTGCAAAGAACAGTTTGCACTCTTTTCTGTGTTCTCTTGAAATTTTTATCATTGAAATGTGACTTATTACTTTGAACCCAATCAGAAATCCCAGCTAATGGGATGTCTAATCTGATGCCTGTTTATCTCCACGTTGTCCTCTCCAAACACTGGTGAATGTTTGTTGTGGTAACTGGAGGTGAAACAAGCTGCAACTGCCTTTCAACTACAATCTCTTAGTTCTCAAAGAAAATAATTTATTTTTGATTTTAAGCTGACTATTGGAGATTTTATCAACTTTTATTATCCGTATCCGTAGGAGTAAAAGTTATTACTTGGATGAAACAAAAAAATGTATTTTTTAGAATAACAGTATGAAAAGCTGTCAACGTCATAAAGGTTATTTAAATGACACTGAATCGATAATCTTTTGTGCACACAAGGACACAAAGAATAAAAACGCATGATAACTAGCGGCTGATTGGTTCTGTGTGCTGGTGATCCAGCATGATGTGAGTGTTTTTGATTTAAATAAATTCACCTGGTGTGAAAAAGCACTTACAGTACTTTAGTCTTGCATTAAGTCATTGTATATTATGTTTGACCCTCTGCAAGTAATTACAGAGGCTTTTCCATTTCCTCATAATTTTGCTATGCATGTGTACCACACACAGAGAGAAACCCATGAGAAAAACCCAAATACTGACCTTTATTGTTGAAGTATCGAGGTGTAAAATCTACTGCAACTGCCAACGTCACATTAGGATCAAAATGCCTGTCAAAGCTTCCTTTTGCAAAAATATGAAAACGTCAAGCAAATACTTTCAGTAGGTCCGATACGCTACGTGTATGAGAAATGTCTGAGTCTTACATTCTAGGCAAAGCATTATTAGAGGATCTATACTAATTACAAATAAATCAAAAAAGCAAAATAATTCCTGTTTAACTAAGAAAATTAATTACTATTAGTTTAATTCATTTTCTATACCTGCATTATCCACTGGGAGTCTATTCCAACCAGTCCATGTTTTTGGGACTCTTAGAAACACAAATCATCTTAACGTGCATGTTTTTGGACCGTGGGAGGAAGTAAAATGCATGGGGAGACAATGTAAACTTAATATTGAGCTTACCTGAGATTTAAACTATAAATCCTCTTGCTGTAACACACAAGCGAAAATCACCACCTCACCATGCAGCCTTTAGCCCATGTGTAGGCAACTCCAGTCCTCATCCCGCAGGTATTCTGAGTTCCCCTGCTATAAGACACCTGATTCAAATCAATTCGTAATTAGAAAACTTTACCAGCCGTTGATATCAAAGTCTGTACTACTATACTAATTATGTCCGAATCTGAGTCGGATGTGTTGGAGACGAGAAAGTCAGAATACCTGCAGGATGTCGGCATTCAAGGACTGGAGTTGCCTACCCCTTTATTTAAAGGTTGTTTTCTCATATATGTCTGGGTGTGGATTGTATGCATGTAATTTAGCCACTTCTTTGTACATTAGTGTTTCATCCGATACACTTCCTCTCACTGTACAATAAACCGGTATATGATAAAATGTCATATAGTGTATATACATACACTGTAATAACCACATTTGACTCAGTGATCAACAGGACAAGAAAATAATAGTATATCTTTATAGAACATATTGTATAAATATAACAACATATTAGTTTACTTATATGTATTTTACTATTTTACTAATAAAAAAGAATCATTGTGCAAGTCTGTATGAGTCAAATATTGTATGTGGGGGGGAAATAACTTTCTTTCTTAGAAATTGATGTATCAGAAGGTTTATATCTATATTTTTTAACACAAAAAGGTACAAAAGCGAGTTAGAATTAATGTCTTTGTTTCAACAGTTTTGCAGCTCAGCTTAGCTGCAACAACCTCATTGTGAGGCTTTTCCCACGGAAAACATTTAAACTGATCATTGCAGAAAAGTTCAGATGAGACTAAAAACACGCTGCATTCCCTTTAGGTGTTCCAGTTGAAGGAATCTGGCATTATGCATGCTGGCTCGCTGGAAATGCTCCCTTCTCTGAGTGGAGCAATCATAAATGAGCTTAGTTACACAGAGTTTGGCTACTCACAATGTCTGTGACACAAATGTGCGATTAAGATGCATTTAAGTGAAATGTTCAAGAAAATACAAAATGTTTTTTAATCAAATAAAGGAGGGGCTGCAGCAGAGCTTTTGGCTCAAATTTTGCTCATTTTGTAGATTAAGTTCTGAACAAATAAATATGTTTGACCTAATGGTAGTGGTACGTACATGTTAGGAGAGAGTTAGGAGATTTAGGAGAGTTAGGAGATTGCCAAAGCAGTTACAACACCTCCTCGAAACAATGTTTTGAAACAAAAACATTTGTGTAAATAGTAATGGAAAAACAAATTAATAAACTTGGTTCTCCCGGGGATTTTTAGTTGTTATCACGGGCCATGCTTCTATCATAACCTCTGGAGGGGTTGGCAGTCCATCACAAGCCCAACTCAGAGTCAAACTATATGACCATATCAGAAACATTTCTCATCTTCACCATTTGTAATCTGCTCAAATATGGAAACAGAGTTTGGGTTGTCCTGACCAACCCTCACATATAGAAGTAAACATCACCTGACTGTATAGTAGTGGATCTTATGCAACATAACTGGTGGAAGCACCAGCGGGAACCTGCCAAGCCCAGTATCTCAGGTAGCTGGGAGAACAGAGACGTCTCAGGTAGGTGGACAGCAGCGTCATTATGAGCCTGAGGAAAAATAACCCAACATTAATGCAACATGGCAAAAGCTGGTGCAAAAGCCGTCCAGAACTGTCCAGACCTTGTCAAACGGGGCTCAGACAGCAAAGTTCACAACCTCCAGCAGTTCAACAAGCATACAGGAAATCCAGATAAATACATAAATAAATAGGAGTGTTGTAGTTGGCAGGCCTATGTTGTTTGAGAATACCACTGTATGTTTGGATTGCTACTCGAAGCTCCCTGCACTGCTGGACTTTCAGTATCTATATAGCTCTTTCATGGGTTAAAACAAGGCTGAATGTGGGGTTTGATGATCAGGAAGGGGATTAATAAAAAGTACCTCACTTTAGGTGTTGAATGTTTACTCTGTGAAAATATAGCCATTATACATCATTAATGTTAATGGTGCAAAATGCTTCTATTAACATGTTTTCATTTATATGAACATAACATAAACATACTGACACATACATAAACCATAAAATACAAAATCCATGTGAAAATGTGACCACGTTGTAGTATAACCGTATTCCAAGAGTGTGTTCATCCAAAACCAGGCCATGTCGACGTAATTTAGTTTTGTAATCTCTCTAGATTTAGGAAAATGGAATTTTGTTTGTGTACCTCAAAGCATTTGTCAAATGACATTAGAAAAACTCAATAGTGTATCTTTCCAATGTTCTGGTTTCCATGGATGTTCCCCAGATCTGTCATCGGTTTTCATAAACACTTCATTTGTTCGAAAAGGTTTTGAGTGAAAACTCATAACAGCAAGGTCTGTGTTTTATCCGGAGAAGGAAAGAAATCACAAAGTTGTTTCTCGGAGGGATGAATGCTACTAATGAAATCTTATTACTTCAAAGGGTATTGGGGATACCGAAGGTAGGTGTGTTAAAAAAATAATGTGTTAATAATAACAATTAAGTGTGAATAAATAACCTGTTACTTGTGTGAAATCATTTGCATGTCGACCCTACAACGTAGCCGAAGGCATTAATAAACACAACTCTACTGATCACATTGATGTACCAGCTTAGTCATTTAGAGCCTTGAAACTTTGTATCCTCCGTCTTGCCCAGCTCAAATTCCCTTTGGTGTCCAATCTTTGACGCTCACCAAACAATAAAAGTGCACATGATGTTTGAGACTAACAAAGTTTGCATGCTGGGAATGCGCAGGCTGCCAGGTCCCCTCTACTCGCTTTTTTTACTCCTCTTCTCTGCCAAAGCTCTGGAAAAGAGACTAAAGGGGGGCATGAAATTCTCCTTCGAACGACAGCTGAGATCTGGGACATGTTTTAAATTTGGACACTATTGGCTGTTTTTACGGCCCTTCTGTAATATGGTTTATGTGCCTCCCAAACATTGGAAGGAGGCCTGCCTCCCCTCCCCCTCCACAATGCATTCTCATACATCACACAGAGGAGCTGGATGTCAACGCGCCCTAGGTCCCCTGCACTTTTTCCTGCTCACAGTGAAAGTCATGTGGCTCAATATGGCAATATGAGGCAGCCCAAAGGCACGTCGAATGGAGCAGAAGGAGGAAGAGGGGAGGAAACAAATCAGAGCAAAACAAGGGTGCAGAGCATGAGTGTGTCAGCACAAAAGAAAGGTCTGAATCCAGTATCTTGACACTCTGGAATAATGGTAAAGAGTGATTGATTTTCTTTAAATTATTAAAATCCAGGAAGCAAAAAGAAGGAAATGTGTTGTAATGTTGCACTGCTGATGATTGTAGAAAAGACAAGCAAATGTCTCAACAACCTTTATTACCAATTGTTTGTTTTCCTTACACAGAAAACTTCTTGTATTTCATCAGCACCCAAAACAACTCTGTTCTATTTGAACTCTTGCTCTTCAGATTTTATTTCTATTAATCTGTCATTGTCTCTCTGACACAAGCAAACAAAAATGATCCCCAAAAGGAAGATAGTGTTTGAACAGAAAAATCTTCCACTGTGTTCATGATGTTATGCAGGAAAAGCAAGCCTGCATAACAAGTATGACTACACAGATATGGTGCAAATGGCTTGAGTCTTATGCTCCTAATCCTCTGTAGTCTCATCTTTCTTTCTTGGTGAAAATAGGCCCTCTTGCACCACAGCTGGAATAATTGTGAACACATGTTAGGAGGTCAGTGTCTTCCAGTGGCTGCAATTTAGGATTAGTGGAAACAGTAAGATGGAAACAACACAGCTTGCATCTGCCTTTCGCTTAGCTACCTTCTATTCCCAAGCCCTCTCCTCATTTTAAGCCCCCTTCATTCATTCCCTCGAATCAGCAGCTGCATTGTAGATCTTGTGATCATTCGCACAAGGTCAGTGTGGTTTTTCCCTGAGGAGGAGGAACATAAACAAGACACATGAATGAGGAGGAGGGAAAAGGAGGTGGAAGGGGGGATCTGGGGCTGTAGAAGCTGGCAACTCGCAATAAGCACTGTGGCAAGGACTTGCACTGGCAGTCAAGCGCTCGGCTCCTCCAAGATTAACAATGCAAGGCTGTATTTCACACGTCAAACGCACAAGTTCTCTGTCCTCAAAGCAGTGGCATCAGTGTGAACGGATTTACAGGCACACATGTGAAATGATAATGCCTCGCTATCCAAGGTACTGTCATGGAGGTATGAAAACGCGCCAAGGACATGTGAGAACCAACACCATACCAGAATAAATAAACCGCACCATAAGATTTTCCCCCACCGCAGGAACTGGGAGAAAAAGGGAGGAAAAGAGAAAAATGGGGTGAAACAAGAGAGCCGCAAGAGAGGTTTAAAGGGGAGCAAAGCCCACAGCACGCGGCCCAGAGTGTGCCTTGCATGCAACTGTTTCCCACCCACAGAGCGAGTCTCCAACACATTGCGATCGCTGGATCTGGATGGAGAAAGCTGGAGCTGACACAAAAAGCACAAGTAAAGGTGATAAATAAAAAAAGATGATGATAACAGGGATTCATGCGGGAGTGTACCAGATGCAGGAGGACAGTAAGGATCAGCATTGCTGATTTAAGAGCACAGCAATGTGAGGAAGAAAGAAATACATCAGGGAAAAGTTTCCATTTAGCTGTGATAAAGAAAAATAGAAAAACACTAAAGAGCAGAAAAGCACAGAGAGATTACTTGCATATGCAAACAATGGGAATACCAGAAAATGGTTATCTGGTGGTGCTAATGATGATGTGTAGCATCCATATGCAAGTTATTAAATTGAACTGCTTCAATTTCAGGCTGCAATGATTTTTGTATTTAGAGCAACAATGGATGAAATGACTATGTGAGGTGTGAAAGGGGAAATATTCACAGATTTATCACCCGGCTGTGAAACTCCCCTGAGGTCTCAGACTGTTTTATCACCTCTTGGGATATTGTTTTGGATATTCATCAGCACCTGTTGTGCAATGTGCCCAAAGAAACTACTTATATGTGAGGATTTAACTGATGATCCAAGAATTTCCCTTTTATTTAGATCAAGAGTCAACCTACAAAAACACAAGTGCATATGATCCCTTTTAATCAGATTGTCTCATATTTTAAAGCAACTTGTGATTCAAACAAAAGCAGCTGTGCAGTTACAATCCAGCACAACATTAATATACAACAATGAAACACCAAATTTGAATGTGGTTTCTTTTTAAATCCAACTAAATCAATAATAACCTTTAATCTTTAAAAATAAATAGAAACAAACCGCAGATCAGGGTGGTTGAATTTTCTGTGACCTGCAAACTCCACTGCAAATTTTGACCTTCTACCCAGATCAAGGCTAATGTTTTCCTCTCTTTTCTTCGCCTTAGCATTGAGCAGATCCTTTTATACAAACCAACAACAGTAACAACAAGTTAAAACTGTACAAGTTAGGGCTGGGATAAACTCAGCATTACGGCCTTCCTGGCATCTGTTTGGCACGTAGTCAGCTCACATTAACGCAAGTTAATGTGTTAGAAGCTGCAATATTGACTTGAACGCCAGAGGTGCTATTGCATCATTTTGGTCAGTGAGCTGCACATACCATATGTATGTGTTTATCGTCCGCATAAACCGCGTCTAACAGTGACGAGACCTTGTTGGGAAAGTCCATTTGCAACACGAGATCTTTGTTATTAGCTTAAAAAAAAGTCCTGAAACACAACGCATCTGGTAGCTTGACGCTTTCAGAGTACAAGTGCTGCATACTCCCCCTAGTGGTGCCCTCCAGTATTGACCATCTTGGCCATGTTGTCCATACACAGACCTGGCAGAACGTTGGCATGTACACTAGTGTATACAGGAAGTATATCCCAGTCCTAAGACATATTATAAGTAGGCATATGTAGCTCATTCCAATTACATGAAAGCACATCTGAGAAGAATCTGAATCATTCCTGTCTTCTGTATGGGGGTGGTGGAGCCAGAGATGAATGGAGGGATTGAAACGAAGCATAAGCCTGTATGATTGACTCTAGGTAGCAGATCTAACAGTCACTCTATTGGCAAGCATTACAGACTTCAACCTGATCTAAGCAGTCATGGCTCAACAGTGAAGTTCAATGAATAACAGAGAGGCATTTGTCCTTTATGGTTGATCAAACACTACATGGGCTACATCTGTATAGGTTTCACTGTGCATGCTATTCAACCTACTCAGCATTTCATCAATTCAACAAAGATAACCAGACTTGTATAGGAGCTGAATGGCACACTGAGCTAAGCAGTGCAGTGCAACATGACCTAAGTAACCAAGGCAAGGCATCAAGACATTTCCATCAAGTTATTATGATGAAAAGCATTTTCAAATTTCTTTTGCTTCATTTCTGTTTGCATCAAATGTGGTAAAACTTGAGATGTAAGCATTTCTAGAAGATTCACTATGAACATTTTTAATCGTCACTGTGTCCTGGTGGTTTGGAGAAAGAGCTCTATTTCAACATCCTCCTAAATATTTCTCATCTATACGAGCAGGAGTTGTGCTGTTAAAGCTTACAGTTGTAGAGTAGATAATGACTCTGTGTTTGCATGATTTACAGGTAGAATAAAGAAAATAGTTTTCTATATCTGAAGAGGTTAAACGGATCTAATTAATAGTGTTATTTTGAATCAAGACATCAGTCTTGAATTCAACTTGAAAACAACCCCTGAAAAGACTTGGACTTTACAAAGTAGCCACTTTTTCCCAGAACAACATCACCACAAGTCAGAATAGGTAGAGGTAGGGTGTGGCTGATAGTAGGGTAAAACTGTGAAACTACAATATAACAAACTGTTATGGTGAAAGGAGGCAGCGCACATGAGGGGGCTCAAATTATGAATTGTGGACAGTGGGGAAGGAGGCCCATGCCTGACCTCAGCTACGGAAATTATCCCGCCAATTATCCTGGACGTATTCCCCTAGAGCTCCAAACACTCAGCAGCCAGCCTTTACGACCTTAGGAAACTTTCTGTGTTGTTTTACTGTGGTGACCTCACTTCAGTTAGCGTGCACTATAGCCCTGCTGGGAAGAAGGACTGCTACTTGTCACAACCCAAAATCATGATGTCAGGGGAAAGAGGGTTTAAAGATCTGTACAACTATATGGCACTTTGTAATAAAGTCCTGCTTGCAGGAAGCAAACTGAGGAGAAGTGGATGAAAACAGATACAGTATCTTCTTCTATGGTGTCTTTGTTGATATAAAGCGATATAAAATCAAATAATGTTCTAGACAATTACAGAGAAACTCAGTTGTACTGTTATAAAAACACGTTGCTTGACTGTTAGCTGTTAATAACTGCTTCTACCTGCTGTTTCTCATCATAAACAAGTCCTTCAGAAAGTCAAGCCAAGTTCCCACTGGAGGTGTAGCAAGGCTGGTCAAGATCCCCAAAGATACATAATGTGATGTCAGAGAACCAGCCAGGTCAACACTCGCAACCTTGAGCATGAGAAGCTGTTGCAAATGAGGAAATACGACATCAGAGGTGTTGCGACACATTGGTTTTCACTGGTTTCACCTTTGTGCTTGACATTCAACAGGTTTGTCTGTGTTCGCAAGTGTTTGTGTGCGTGAATGTGTGTGAAGGAATGTGTTTCTCCATCTGCATTCTGCATGATTTTATGAATTGCTGATGTTTTGTTCTGGGATTTGCTGTGGTTGATCCCTCAGCTCCTCTGCTGCTCTAGGAGCCGTGATCCCCGGATGACAGATCCTTTAAAAGTGCAAAATGTTTTGACTCACAGGTGTTTCAATGATGGCTGGCTCGATAGATTGAATCACAGCATTTTAAAGTTCTGTTTTAGGGTCATGGAGGAGTGAAGGAGTTCAAGTATGTGGGGGTCTTGTTCACAAGTTGGGGGTGAGATGAAGCAGGAGATTGACAGGAACATCGGTGCAGCATCAACAGTGCTGAAGACTCTACAACAATCAGTCGTGGTGAACAAGGAGCTGCGCCTAAAGGCAAAGCTCTCAGTTTAAAAGTGGAACGAAGTTGTTGACCATTAAATTCTTCTTATAAATGCATAACAGAACTCAGCATCCACTGTTCTTGCCCAGTCTCGCTCCATTTATATTTTCCTCCAGTGGTAAAGCAGCTGAAACGGCCACTTATTACAAGTTTTGCTTTGTTTTTGTTTGTTTTTTTATTGTTTCTTATGTGAATGCGAAAACAGATTCCCCCAAGAAATCCCAGAATTATCTTTTAAAAACCCCAACAGTAAAGTTCACTTATTAAGAAGCACTAGCTCGTCCCTTGAAAAGATTTGCATGAAACATAATTTTGTGACAGTGCTTCTTAACTGAAAGTACATAAAGTACAACAGTGTAACGGTGCCATTAAATGTATAAACTTTATACTATAAGCCAAGCTTTTCTGTTGTTTTGTAATAAAGCATATAAGATAGCCGCAAGCAATGCATTATACATCTCTAACTTTTCCAGAATTTTGTGTTGAAGAAATGACTGACGAATGCAGTAATACTGGCTTGATAACTCAGAGAAACATCCTGTTTAAAACCTTTTTCTTTTAAAGTCATGAAATCATCAATCATTTCAAGGGGGTTATGATCATTTGTGTTTTCTCTCAGTCTCACACAAATGCTAAAATAGTGAGGTACCGCACAAATACACAGCTGGGGAGGGGTGATGTGAAACTGGCACCAACTTTTGACAAGATTCTCTAACGGTTGACAAGGTCAAAAAATGAGCCATCACAGCTAATTTATTTCTTAACTCACCTGAGGGAGACACAAGGATTATCTATTTTCAACACATTTAACACATTTTAGTTGACACCACACTGAACAAGTCAATCATTTTATTTGTCTGTTGCATAATTCAGAAAGAAAGCAAATGTTCACTTTGTGATTGCTGTAAAGTAATACAGACAGGGGAATAATATATGTACATACACGGACAAAGAATAAACCTAAATAGAAAAAAACCTTTTAAGAAAAAAGTTCAAAAGTTCAAAAGGATATCACCCAATGACCGAACAATCAAATGGTTTCATTCAGATTGAGTGTTTCAGACATCTCACTCACCAGATCCTGCTGTAATACATCATATACACAGTATCTCATTCATTTCTTACAGGCAGCAGAGCACAATTAATATTTCTGATCCATCCCAGAGAAACCATATGGTTCTGCAGGACAGGATCCAGCAATAAGAACAACTCTCATCAGTCCTTCTGCACCAATATTTGAGAAAGAGTTTTTGAAAGAAACCGGACAGTTTTGCTCTTGTGTGGACAGACTGAAAGCTCTGACATGAGTTGATACGATACAGACAAAAAAACAAGAAATGAGCTGAAAACACGTCTCTGTTTTTAACAGCCAACAAGCTCATTGAAAAGTAGAAAACATACATTGTGATCAAAAACTGCAGAAGAGGCAGAGACACAGATTAATCATCCAAAGCTCAGACAGAATTATGTTCCATCCAGAAAACAAAACAAAAAAAAAACATAAAAATGACCTTACAGATTAAATCTGTGTCCTCAGCTATCTCCCACATATGGCACCCGGTCCGCAAAATAACTCCACGTATATTTAAATACAAATGAATGTGCATATATGTGCACAACACACATCATCAGTTTCCGCTCTGCATCATAGAGCGGTAATGTACCGATTCTGAATGTGTTCCACAAAGTTACTTTCCTCCCACAAATCCAGGATGATATATCCCCTGTGATCAACAAGCAATGACATCTTAAGGAAAGACATCATTTACGTCTCCCTCCGACTCTAGCATTCACTGTAAAATAGCATCTACACATTTTTACATCATTATGCAGCAGAATCTGTTTGTGTGAATTTGCCGGTCACTCAGCAGGAGTCACCAAAAGCTGCATGACTTCCTGTGCTGGCAGCCAGAAGGTATATATTTACAGTACTGTTTGCCATCTAATGGGTAAATAAGGATAAGTTAGGATTGGTGAGAAAACAGCTTGAGGAGGTCTTTATGTGCATGTTATTTCTCCCTGCATGTAATTAACACCACCAGCTGGAAAATCAGATGTCTTACTTTTTTTGGAAACTTGACAATGTGGATATATATTTTTTCCTGAGATGCACTCAGATGTTTCAAGAGCATGTGTGTCATAAATATTAGAAGTTATAATTGATTTGAAGTGACAGTTGTGTGTAATTAAAGAGGTGCATTCACACTAGGATAGTCCTCGAGTTGGTTCACACTTTAAATAACATGTTCCGCTCCTTGTAAAACATGGAGCTGCATCAGTCTTTGGTTTATTATATTTACAGTTAACCGCTGGGGTTTTGTTCTAAAAATAACCCGCAAGGTGAAATCCGTGAGTAGTCAGCTTTATTTTTGCATTTATTATAGATGTTGTAAGGCAGTAAAACCCATCACTACACACTTTATACACTTTTCTCAGACAGGGATTAACATTTTTACACTTTTCTCTCTTGTTTAAAAACTCCCAAAGTTCAAATCTTCTTAGAAAAATAAGTACATTATTATAGAATGAAACAAAATATCAAAACCATTTTTCAGGCCCGAAGATTTATTTGAGAAATAAGATGTTTTCCTGTAAATAATAATGATGTGTTTTAGAACTAACAAATTAAATTTCAACGATCAGCCTACAAGGTTGGAAACGTTAGGAATCATTAATAGTGACGGAAGAGGTCCTATTTCACAGTTCCTCTAAACGTGCCTTTTGTTGACTCCCATTTTCACATGATGATACTAGACGAATGAGGTAAGCATGGCTCTTTGATGACTAAAACATGATGAGACGGCTGTGAGTTTTCATTGACACATGTGTTTGCTTTACATTCCTACAGAATGTCAGCTGATATTAGCAGCAGAGGAGGGAAAAAACTCTATAATGGTGTATTAGTTTGCATAACAGCTCCGGTCCTATCCACATGATAGGTAACACGTAAAGTGGAAATGAATAATGTGATAAAACCAGTAATAATATACAAATCTAAGGATTGATTTATTAGTGGCTTAAGCTCAAAGGCAGCTCAGCATACTGCTGTGAAATGCTTTTGGGTGTTTTATTGTTTTAATAATGGTCGTTTTACTACAGTATAATAGGCATTTCATTGCTCAAGGTGTTACCATTTTTTTTACTGCAAGTATACCTGGCAGCGTGTTAAAAGCTGGAAGTATTACATACATCCAGATATCAATCAAGCTAGTTACAGATCGATCAAACAAAATTGAAAACACCCTAAGAAAAGAAAGTAATAAAACAGGTACGCGTTTACGAGCTGTTTTAAGGATGTATTTAAAAACACTTCCTTGACAGCAATGGATTGCTTTTTTTGTTATTTTCCACAGTCTATTGACAGGCAACAGTAACAAGAAAATAACTATTAGAGGTGCTGTGTGTCTCTGTATTTCTTTTTAATGGCCTTTTTGATAGATGTCTCAGTCCTCAGGGTATTTCCCAGAAGCACTGAGGGGGGCAGAGGACGAAAAAAAAGATCAGAATGGAATAAGTAGGAAGACAACCAGAGAAGAAAAATAATAAATGAAAATGAAGGCAAGAAGAGAAAGCAGATATAGAAATGTAATGGTACAAAGTTATGGACTGCTGGACAGGAGATCTTCATTTTTAAATGCATTCAGTCCGAAGCAGCATGGGGGAACACAGCAGCCTGACCTGTTGCTGCTGAAGGGGGGGTACAGTCCAGTCAGAAGAGTCAGTCCAAAAGGGTAAATAGAGGCGCATGAGTTCTCTCCAAACTTTGATTCTGAGAAAAATACAAATAGGCCATTCATTTTCTTCTGCTCCCCTGATGCTTTGTCCCTCAGCCACTTAGCCCAGGAAATGATCAGTGACTGCTGTTTAAAGTGAAGGCAAAAGCAAAACCTGTGCTGCACAGTGTAGTGACCAAAAGAGTTGTTCTTAATCCTACGAAGGCTATTACTCAGCAAAGACAAGAATATAGCTAGAAATAGAAAAACAAATAAACTATACATAAGGGAAGTTGATTACAAAGCCCATTTTGCTTCTAATATTATACTTAGTCAGTGTAGTGGAGGAAGAAACGAGGACACGGTCTAAACACCAGGCAATTCACTCCCATTCACAATTTGTAAACACTCCCTCAACTCCTCTCTTCACATCATAGTGCGTGGGAACAGGGATGCGAACAGAGGAAATAAGGACAGATACAAAGGCAAGAGGCGGCGAAATGACAGGCATTTAGCAAAATGAGACATCCTTGTTTCTGTGCCATCGTTTTAAAACTAAGTCAAACAAATATGACGTATGGCACAGCTGCCTCATCACAGCATTGTTCTGCTGCAGCCAGCAGCTGCATTTAATATCTTTTGTCGGATGAGCATTGCATTTGTTTTTGACAACGAATAAACAGATGCAAAAAAACAGGGCGAAACAAACTGTAAAGGAAACACTGATGTATCCTCACTTACGGTTCCGCCAACAATCTTCCACTCTTCTCTATCCTCCTGGTGCATTTCAGGAAGGGACACATCCTGAACATTTTTGTGGGTTAATGATTTCCGAACAAAAAGCAAGAAAGACGGAGGAGGGAGGAAACAAGGATACACAAATTGGACCAATGAGACAGACCTCAGAAGGGGAGAGACAAGAGACACGGGGGACACACATGAGAACTTTGCTGATATTTACAACAATGAGATATAGCTGACACAAAAATGGAGAGAAGTAAAAAAAAAAAGAAAAGACAAACCAATACAATAACGACTGTCTTTTTAATAATCCTGTTTACGTCCATATATTGGTTGTAATTTGCACAGAAAGGACGACTTTTTAAAGATGCATGATTTGGCATCTCCTAATATAATTAGTGAGTGGACTTTAGATAAAGGGCACTGAAGTCACTTTGAAACCCTTCTGGACATAATCATATTTGATAAGTTAGATCATTTTCCAGAATCAAATCCTTAATTTTCCCTAACTAAGCTCCTTCTTCATACTTTTCCACATTAGTATCCATTTATGAATATGAATGAAAGCTTGTCAAAGAAATTCCATGTCACTCCATTTTCCACACTGACTGCTGCTGCTGAGGCATTCCAGACGAGTGCATGTCATTATGTCTGCCTAATCCCACATTAGTCTCCATTACCGAGACACGGCTTAACCATTCCACTATCTCCGCAAATTAGGCTACCGCTGTTTTTCTTCCTCTCTTGCAGACACACACACACACGGCAAACAAGCTCACACAGTCACGTGCATGTTTTCAGTTCTGTCTCTCTCTTTAAGAACTTTTTTTTCCCCCCTCAAGACATTAAATGCATGAGAGACTTTGCCTGTAATGTATAGCTTACGATGTATGACTTATAACAACAGCTTCATGTGAGACACATTTCATTGGGTGATTTACTGGTTTACAGTTCCTGCTAAAACCCGTCCAGCATAAAAAAAGGAATAAAATCTAAACATAAATCAGCTCATGGGGTCATTATGTAAGGCAAGACCCCAGTTTGGGGAATTAAGAATCGCGCACCCTCGCACAACAACACACACCCACAAAAAAATACACCAAATATACCTCTGCTGTGATGAAGGATGGATATGCTGCAGAAAAGACACGTCTTGCCAGATATATTGTGGCTTTTACTGCTGTTGGCTTGTGTTCCACTTAACGCCCTTTACTTTTACACACGCAATATATCACTCAGCTGCCTTTCAGCTCACTGCACTACTAATCTAGTGGGCCAGCGAAGCAGTGGGTCATGGTGGAAGCCCTGAATATCACAGAGGAGGGGTCACTAGTCAGGGCAAAAAGAGTGCTGGATTTCAACTACAGAAGGGATAAATCATAGAAATGAATGCCGCTAGCCTTGATATGTGCGAGTGCAGCACATGCACACACAATCCTGCTGCCAGGTACAATCACACCTTGGTTTCCTGCAGTATTTTCCTGTGACAAAGTCTGACCATTGATTGAAGCAATTATCTTTGCTAACAGTTTATCTCAGTTTTTGGTTGATCACTTATCATACTTGGTCACATTTCAAAGCCAGGGGAAATGGAGTGAGGTTAACATCCACATCAATAAGAAAGACCAGTTCTCTGGTTGATCTAAATGTAATGTTATTTGAGCACAGACCCACCCAGCACTGGCCAACACAATCTAACAAGAGCAAATTAGCAGGAAACAGGGCAATGATAGTTTATAACAAAACAACAAAGAATGACCGTAGCACTGCAACGTAACAGGAAATAAGAGACACTGCTTGGCATCTGTTAAGTTGTAGACAATTTTGCCTCTGAAAAAATACCATTTATATGGCTAACTTTTTTAATTCAGAGATTCCTATCATTATGCTAATGATTTCCATAGCTTCAAGGTCAGGATTACCTCATTTCCACCAACAGGGAGCTGGTGCTAGTGCCAGAGCCAGTGCTTAGTTGGTTCAACTCTGGTGCTTCCGAAGAACCGGTTTTGTTTTCCACCAAAAAGAGCCGGCCGGTGCTGCGTCATTACGTCATATTTATCCAAGGCGCTGCGTGTTTGGGCTGTC